>JAVGWN010000372.1:0-14599 GCA_034552555.1 Semaprochilodus insignis
ACTATAAGATTAATGTTTTTTTATTCAACGTTTATTTTATTTTATTTTAAGACTCTTTTATTTGATTTCTGATATTTCCTGTCATAAACATTGTCTAATTTTACCCTACAGGGTTTAATTAGTTCAGATAAATAAAACTCAATATTCAGTCTGGCAAGGAGAAGCCCCACAGGCCTTGCTCTGAATGCTCTAAATCTCTGCCGTGCTGAGAAATGGCCCACCATGCCAAAAACATCTAGTCACTGGTGGTCCTGTGGTGGTCCATTTCCACTGACAGACTGTGTAGTGGGGGCTACAGACTATAACTGCACACCTGCAAAGTGCACCCGTATGGAAGGTATTTCTGATAAAAAGGCCGCCTACAGATAGAGATGATAGAAGAGATGGACTCATGGATTCGTACCCCTGTGATGCGCAGGCGTGCCCGAGCTCTCCTCCTGAACAGCTTCCCAGCCGTTCGCCGAGCGGCTGACTTGCTGGCCCTCTCCGATTGGCCCTCGCAGCCGTCGCTCAAGCCTGAGGTCACGTCTGAGGCGTAGCTGTGGAGAACACACATGGCAGTATTAACAGCAACAAACGCTGCCCACTACTGATCTACGGTACTTTGCACGGTCCAGTCAGGGGGTTCAGTGCTGATGCTGAGGCCTGGAGTTCACTGTTCACGGAAGTTTTCAGATCCGAAGGAGGAGTGGAGCCTGAGCTTCTCCTCTCTCTCAAAGCTTGAAGGCGACACTATGTAGGGTTTGGGGATTTGGAGACCCCTCTGGTGGAAATGTGTAACTGCAGGCAACGGATGTATAAACATTCAGTAACAAGTGGACGGAATCGGTACCGTAAAACTGACTGACGTGGTGCATTTGGATGGGACTAAAATCCGGGAATGCCGGGAATGAATGCTCTGCTCCTCCATGGAAACGTATCCCGTCGTATTGGGCTCAAGTTGATTCATCACTGCAGTCCTATAACACAGTGCTGCTTAAAGTGCTGTTTATCTGATGGGACCAGTTTAGGGGTCTACCAGGTCTCCCAGGTGGTTGTTAGGAGCCCTATTTCCCATGTAGTTCCATAAAATCCACCTTTTGTTTCCTTATGCAAGGGAATTGCGTCACACTTACATATGAAAACCAGAAGTGGTTTGTTGAATAACATGCATTGTAGTAACAGGGTGAGGAACTCCCAGAAGGCCCTCACTGGACAGGAGTTTGCTCAGAGATTAGCGCTGAAAAGGATTTAATGACAGCGAAGAAGGGCGTGTGCAGCTTTCAGCCTTTCCTGATTGGCGCTTTCTCCCAGGCGACAGGGGCAGAGGTCCACCGCAGGACTAAATTTGGAGAACATAAGAACGTTCCAAGGAATTTCTGCGATTCTTTACAGGCCTGCTTGGGTAATATCAGGCTATTTAATGAGTGTTTTGTTCCTCCTGCAGTAAAGTTTTACTGGCTTTAAGAAAACAAACCTTCTCCGTTCACTCATCAGCTCAGCCTTTTACATGCCTCTTGCCTCGGAGGTATAAATACGTGCACGGGATATTTCTTTGGGATGCTTTTCCAACAATTCCGAGTACATAACTGTTACTGGCAAAACAAGAATATCACAGTTTGGGAAAAAGAACTAAAGCCGTGTTTGAACTGGCGCGATACAGGTACACTGTTTGGCTTAAGAGCTCCGTTCCAGAAAGCTAATTGTGTCTCCCAGGTCTTTCAGCACTCCAGACACCGCAGCATCCAAATCCTCACCCTCCTACAAGGCACATAAACATTTACGGCCGGCCTACTGCTTGGCAAACTCCGGCCCGCGCTTAAAAAATCCCTGCCTGCTGAGGTACGAGTGTTTTTGAGGCCGGGTTTAACAAGCCACAAGCAGGCCGCGAGCGGAACGTGTTGCGTTATGAAAGATGAGAGGAGGAGAAGAAGCCCAGAGGACAATGTGATCTCCTGCCAGGTCCATTGACTCACGGTCTCAGGCACGCACCCCCTCAAGGGGGAGCAAAGCGGTTCTTTTCAGAGGGGAACCGTGTGCGGGGCTCGCTTCTGCTGACAGCCAATCTAAACACAGAGCTCTCAGCGCATTGTGTGAGGATAAACCGCCTGTTTCACGGCTGGCTTTGATAGGAGAGTCTGCGGGAGGCTTTAAGGTGCACAGTGAAAGTTAAGCCCAGGGCTTTCTCTTACCTGTCCACAGGCGAGGAGAACGGACTCGGCGGCCCCGACACTCCTTTGTCGAAGTTATTAGTCACAGCGATGCTCTAAGGAGGAGGAGGAGGAGGAGGAGATTAGAGAAGCCTCTTTAGAAAGTAAAGAGATATTCCAGAGTTTGTCAGCCTAATCTCATGCTGCCCTCAGGCCCAGTCGGAAATATCGTATTTACAGGATCAGTGCACATGAGAGCCACCGCAACGTGCCGTTCACTAGTGGGGCACTGAGCCCCGGGTTTCTGGGTTGGAGGCGTGTCAGCAGTGGCCGATAAACTGGCTATATTTCAGGTATTCGGCAGCCACACGGGAACGTCGCAGCCTACAATCATCCGGACGTACAAATATAAGATCACGTTACGGATTAAAACTTACAGGCAGCTTGTATCTAGTAGACGTGGGAATCACTGAAGGACCTATGATGCAATATTATCACAATACTTATATCACAATTTGATTATATTACGATACTTAAATACTTAATACTTGTATCACGATACAATATAATTACAATATTTATATCACAATACAATATTATCATGATACTTCAAATCACAATTTGATAATATTACGATACTTAAATTGCAATAAGATCATAATGATACGTACATGACGATACAATATTATCACAATACTTATATCACGATACAATATTATGATGATACCTCACGATAGAATATCATCACAATACTTATATTACTATACAATATTATCCGGATATTTATATCACAATACGATATAATCACAACACTTAATTTACAATATGATATTATCATGACGCTTATTTCACGATACGATATTATCATAATAATTAAATAACTATACAATGTTATCAAATACCTATATAACAATACGATGTAATCACAACACTTAAGTCATGATACGATATTATTTTAACGATACTGAACACGATACTTAAATCGTGATACTTAAATCACAATGTGATATTAACATTAAAATCACGATTTAATATTATATAATATAGTTAAATCATGATACAATACTGTCACATATTATTGCAAATTTGAAAACATAGTGCTACACCGAGTCCTGCGATAACATGCTGCGTATGTAAGCATCTGTTTTATCTAATGAGACAAAGTTTTGACTTAATCAGTTCTACTTTAATCAAGTGAATTAAAAATTCTACATATTAACAATTTTAATCTGTGCGTTGTGGACTCTGCTGTGTCGACACTCTAACTACTAAATTCTACAATCACAGGTCTTTATTAAAATGGAGGAAATGATGTCACCAACTCATCTACTATCAATTTAGCTGCTAACTAATTCGGTGGTCAGTTTAAGTCATCTAAGTCGATTAGTCTTTGCACCTCGAATTCAGAAGTTTGCCTTTACAGAATGTACTAAGGACTAAATCCAGACCCTTCATTGTGACATTCTGAAGGTGCATTCCCAATACTTGGATTTCGCTATATCCCAATCCTAGAACGAGCTTTTGGTCTGGTGCATAAAGCCTACAGCAACTTTATCGCCGCTGTCAAAAGCGCTCACCGAAGAGAAGCGTAGAGCCGGAACTGGAGGGGTGTGGATGGGCGTGGTCATAGTGGGTGTGGTCAGTGGAGTGGTGGGCGGAGCAAGAGGGTTGCTTACGTTACTCTTAGCGACCTCGAGTCCATCCTGAAAGCTTGAGGGACTAAGATAGCCGTCTGTCTCGCAATCAGCTGAAGAGAGAGAGAGAGAAACAACGCTAAGACGCCAATTCGGCTAAAGCATCTCATTTATGCAGTTTCCTACATGTCTGCTGTCTGAGGAGCGGGGAGTGATGAAGCTAATGTGGCTAATAGGTAATAGAAGTACATGTGCACCAATTAGCAGGGTGCTAACTGCAGGCTTTAGTCATAACTTAGCTGTCTCAAACCATGTGGAGATGTTTGCTGACATTTGATAGACTCTAACAGACTCACTGCTATCTACAGAGTACATTAGGAGGAGTCAGAAACTACTAGAAGCTAAAGAAGCTAATTCCAGACGTCAGTCATGTCTGGTTGGCTACACTTGGAAGAGGACTGGGAATTGGTTAGTGGTTAGAATAGTGCAGTGGCTAACACCTCCACCTCCCACACTGTAGCCTGAGGTTCGATTCCCTGCCTGGGTTAGCAACCCTACACTATACCAATAGGAGCCCTTGGGCAAGACGCTCAACACTACCTTCGCCTACCTGTGCAAGACACGACCAAGCTGGAAGTCACTCTGGATAAGAGCGTCTGCCAAATACCGTAAAGATAATGGGAATTTTTCATTTGCTCATCAACACTAGAGCACATATGCGTGGTAGTAACTTCAGGCTCCTGCAGATGGCGCTGCATGAGGATGACGGGGCTATAAATCCCTGCGAGGTGTGAGTGACGGGATCCATAGATTGGGAAGAGGTGGTACAGTGCAGGGAATGTCTCGTTCCATGTGTGGAAAATGGCTCCAGAGCAGATGTTAATGATTGGCTAAAAGGAGTGACTGCATTTGGGAGTGTCAAAGACCATAGTGTGAAGGAAGTAGCTGAATCTGCAGGTGTATGGAAGTGTACGGTCATACGGGTCTACCAGCAGTGGCTAAAATCCCAGTCTACTGGGAATTCTCCTCGGAATTGTGCCAGGGAAGACGTCCACCAAAACTGGACCAACTGACCAATTCTTTGATGTAAGAGTGTCTGAACATTGATGTGGCTACATCCAGAAACTTGTCCAGTCCATGCCCAATCCAGTCACAGCTGTTATTGGTGCTGGTGGAGGTACTACACACTGTTAGGTACGGTTCAGTCACAGGGGCATCGACAAAACATGCCATTCGACCAAAATCTTTGCACGAGGCAGCAGAACAGAGGTTGACTGACGCAGTATCACTCGAGCACTCCACCTGATCATTAACACAGAGCACTCTTCTGAACAGGAGCGTTAACTGGAGCATTGTGTTCACTTGCAGTCGCTGTTTGTTCACTCAAACCTGTCTTTCCTCTCACCGGCTTCCAAACACACACGCAGCTGAAGGCTGACGCGAGGCCACGAGGGAGTGAATAATTGAGTTAATCTCCCTGTTCAGGTTTCTCCTCCACGTTCTCTGAGCATACATTACTGTCAGGCTGACCAACCCCGCGCGACCCAGCCGGCGCAGACGTATACCGGCGATGAGAACAGTTTACGAGGTGAGGTCAGTCGGCGGTGTTATGGCTGCTGACATACACACATAAGGGTCACTGTGTCGAGGCTCTGAAGGCTGAGAGGTGCTGCTGATGCAATTCATCACCTCACGCAGGTTTTCCATAGAACAGGNTATGGCTGCTGACATACACACATAAGGGTCACTGTGTCGAGGCTCTGAAGGCTGAGAGGTGCTGCTGATGCAATTCATCACCTCACGCAGGTTTTCCATAGAACAGGACTGACCAATGGAAAGGGACACTCCGGAGTAGCGGCACATGAGCATAAGGTCACCATGCAGAGCACGTGGAGGAGTAGAAATGTTCTCTGGAGTGACGGAACTCCATACTGTGCCTTTGGGATGAGTAACCCTCCAACATCAGTACCTGACCTCACTAATACTCAATCAAATCCTAACAGCAATGTTCCAACATCAGTACCTGACCTCACTAATACTCAATCAAATCCTCACAGCAATGTTCCAACATCAGTACCTGACTTCACTAATACTCAATCAAATCCTAACAGCAATGTTCCAACATCAGTACCTGACCTCACTAATACTCAATCAAATCCTCACAGCAATGTTCCAACATTGGTACGTGACCTCACTAATACTCAATCAAATCCTCACAGCAGTGTTCCAACATCAGTACCTGACCTCACTAATACTCAATCAAGTCCGCACAGCAATGTTCCAACATCAGTACCTGACCTCTGTAGTGCTATCTGAGTGTAAGAGTGCTTACAGGTTACTGAGGAGTAGCTGGTGTGGCGGAAGTGGAAGTGCTGGTCAGCCTCTGGTTCTTCCGGCTCTGGTGGGAAGCCCCTGCTGATGCTGTAATCCGGGGAGTTCGCAGGAGAGACAGCTGGGGGCTCCGGACGCAGCGGAGAGGGTGGGATCTGGACGAGGGAGGAAGCGGGCCTATCGGGGGTTCTGCAAACAGGCTTGGGGGAGGCAGGCTCAGGCTCCTCCTCGATGGCCTCCTCCTGCTTCCTCTTCTTCTCCTCCTCAGCCAGCCGACGCTGCCGCTCCCGCTGCCTCTTAATCGTCGACACCCGGTCACGCATGGCCTTGGCGACCAACTTGTAGTCCGCCTCGCATACGAATCCCAGCACCACCTAGGAGAGGAGAAGGGAGAGGCACAGTGAGGGTCCTAATCATTGGAATTAGCGTCCGTATGAGTTTCCGACCTAAAAGTTTAGTCTTGGATAACTGTGCTCGGGCATCATGTGAGTATGCCCTACTTGTATGGATGCAACACAGCCAATTCCATACATGCCTGAAGTGCATCAACACAACCTACAGCAGCCTCGGAATTCTTTTTCCCTCCATTCACCCGTTCCTGAAACGATGTAGGCCAAGGTCACCCGTCCCGCACTGTCCATCAGCGCCTCGGCCGGCCGGATTAAAACGATAACCCAAAGTCCGTCAGCAAATTTGTTCTTGTTGAAAAGCGCATGTGGTGAGAGAGAAAGGAAGGATTGTGGAAGTTTGGGCTAATTAAGAAGAGCTCGCTTTGCTCTGGAATACACGTCTGGAGCCATTCTATCACCAGGCATGTGACCTCCTCTTCCTCCTGCCTCCCGGACCTCTCACATTACCCGGCCGTGTCCTTGAGCGCTGTTGCGTAATAGCGGCGGCTGACGGGGGCAGTGGGCTTTGCGCCTCTGCTTGAAGAAGATGGCTGTAAATAGTAATGGGCTGGTTCCACGCCATTAACACAGGGGTCCTACCAAGGAGACGTCCCACCGGTAACCTCTAGCACATGCAGCTTTAATGGAATTTGGGCCTGAGGGGTCCAACGACTGCCCTTTAATTATGAAGACAGGTAGAGTGGCTGATATGGGCTGAGTGAGGACAGACAGACGTCATGAGGGGGGCCTGAGAGGAGAGGGGATTTGTTTATCGAGACTGTGGCGTGCCAAAGACCATAGTGTGAAGGAAGTAGCTGAATCTGCAGGTGTATGGACGCGTACGGTCATACGGGTCTACCAGCAGTGGATAAAATCCCAGTCTACAGGGAATTCTCCTCGGAATTGTGCCAGGGAAGACATCCACCAAATCTGGACCAACTGACCAATTCTTTGATGTAGAGTGTTTGAACATTGATGTGGCTACATCCAGAAACTTGTCCAGTACATGCCCAATCCAGTCACAGCTGTTATTGGTGCTGGTGGAGGTGTTACACGGTATTAGGTACGTTTTAGTCACAGGTGTATCCCGTTCCACCTTAAAGGGAGAAGCAGTTACGTTCTGACACCTGTACAAGCACTGCAATGTAACAGCTCCACCATTTAAGGTGGTATGCGTGTTCTAAAAACTCATTCATGCTTTAGTCCCCAGCTCGTCCTCCTGGATCAGGCTAGTCCATGCTAGGCTAAAGCTGTAGGTGGTCGTTGAGGGTCTGCTGCTGCTTCATGTGAACCGTGCCTGAAACCTCCCCGGCTCGACCGCTCAGCTAAACGGGATAGCATTAGCATGGTCACACTGGTTGTCCGGCCTCATATGCAGCAAACCTGAGGGAGACTTCTGATCACCTACAAAGCAACTGCTTCACTGTAACCCCTGTAAGCAGACCTAGACATGAAGCTCCATCTGTTACTAACACCTACCATCTCCTGAGCGACCTCCTCGGGGACGTCCTTGTAGAGCTCAAACAGGAACTCGATGGCGTTGTTGTCCTTGTACTTGCCGTGAAGCTTCTTAGTGTCGTCCATGCGCAGCCACAGCTTCAGGCTGGACTTCTCCATGTCGTCCTCCTCGGCCAGCTCCACGTGGACACCGTTGTGCTCCTGGAAGAACGTGTGCTCCAGCAGGTCCTGAATGGTGTACCTGGCCATGGAGACAAATACGAGTCAATGGGGCGAATGGAGTTCTACTGGAAGCCATTTGTCTGCTGGTTTGGTTGGTGCCGGACCTCTGAGTGCTGCTGGACAACAGGATTGATGTTATGTGGAAATATCGTCTCACAAATGCGATTAAAGCCACACAGATTGAGATCTTGGAGGAAAAATGCTTTCTGTCATGTATGTAAGCACATGAATCAAACTAATTCAATTGTGTAATCAAGTATAATATTTCAAGATGATCTCATTACTCGGCAGTTAGCCTGAACCAACGGATCACTACGCGTGCATCATCCCGACATCTGCACACTGCAGTGTATGTAAACATGCTGTAGTAAAATGTGTTTCTCATTGACGACAGTCTAAACACGTTTTCTGAGCTGCGTTCAAACGTTACCTTTCATCTTTGTTCATGCGTATGCAGCCCTCAATAATCTCCTTCAGCTCCGGCACTTTCACTTTGTAGAAGCTGTCTGGCTTCATGCCCTGAGACACAGAAGAACCACAACACATATCAGAGGACAGCAGAGTCAGAGAGGTCACATACTGCAGGTCAGGAGTCTAATCCGCAACCATAGCCAGCGGGTCATGTGACAGTTTCAGAGCAATCCAAAGAGATGCAGTAACTACTATAAATGATTCATTATGTACTCTGAATGATTCACTAACAACTATTTATGATTCAGTAACAACTTCCACTTATTCAATAATAATACAGTACCTCCTGTAATTGATTCAGTATCTACTCTGAAAAATTCACTAACAACTATAAGTGATTCAGTATCTACTCTGAAAGATTCACTAACAACTATAAATGATTCAGTATCTACTCTGAATGATTCACTAACAACTATAAGTGATTCAGTATCTACTTTGAATGATTCACTAACAACTATAAATGATTCAGTATCTACTCTGAATGATTCACTAACAACTATAAATGATTCAGTATCTACTCTGAATGATTCACTAACAACTATAAGTGATTCAGTATCTACTTTGAATGATTCACTAACAACTATAAATGATTCAGTATCTACTCTGAATGATTCACTAACAACTATAAATGATTCAGTATCTACTCTGAATGATTCACTAACAACTATAAGTGATTCAGTATCTACTTTGAATGATTCACTAACAACTATAAATGATTCAGTATCTACTCTGAATGATTCACTAACAACTATAAATGATTCAGTATCTACTCTGAATGATTCAGTAACAACTATTTATGATTCAGTAACGACTGCAAATAATTCAATAACAACAATACATAACTGTACCTACTATAAATGATTCGGTATCTAATCTGAATGATTCAGTAACAACTATTTATTATTCAGTACCCACTCTAAACAATTCAATAACAGCTACAAATAATTCAGTAACAATACATGTACATACTATAAATGATTCAATATCTAGTCTAAACGATATAGTAACAACTCTAAATGATTCAGTATATATTCTAAACGATTCAGTTACAACAATCTGTGATTCAGTAACAACTACAAATAATTCAGTAACAACTATACATGGCTATACCTACTATAAATTATTCAGTCGCAAATATAAATGATTCAGTAACTAGCGCAAAGGATTTAGCAACTTCTCTAAATGATTCAGTAACATCTATAAATGATTCAGTAACTACTATACATTATTCTATAACTACCATAAATGATTCAGTAATTTCCCTAACTAATTCAGTAACAACTATTAATAAGTCAGTAACAATAATACATAACTGTACCTACTATAAATGATTCAGTAACAGCTATAAATGATTCAGTAACTTTTCTAAATGATTCCGTAACAACTACAAATGATTCAGTTTTACAATTCGACTACTATCGACTACCATAAATTATTCTGTAATCACCATCAGTGATTCAGTAACCTTTATAAATGATTCAGTAACAGCTCTGAATGACTCAATAACTGCTGTATATTATTAGGGAACTATTATGAAACTCTTACATAAGTAATGTAGTTAGGAGAGTTGAAGCGTGGGCTCACAAAGAGACCCTTGTAGGCTAATACCCCTGCATTAGGGCCCAGCTCCAAACCCCAGACTATCTTACAATGATATGAATCCAGTGGGGACCGGTGGGAGGACGTCCTGGCAGAATCTCAGTGTGTATCCCTCGTGAGAAGCTCATATTCCGTCTCATTAGAAGGATTAATATTAAATAAAGTATTAATTCAAATGACTGGGAGTGTTGTCATGACTTCACGATCAGTTTATTTTCATTTATGCCCAATTTCCTTTTATTCTTCTTAGCCTGTTAAAGTTGTTCCACTTGTTTCCACGGGTTTAAGAGGTGACCATAAGCAGCTATGTCGTTAGCTGGTGGTTTTTGCCCATTTGGCCTCGTAGAGTAGGAACGACAGCTTGCTCATACAGCCGTCGCCTCACACTCTTTCCTGTTCGGCTCTTATGGTGTTTGTGGAAATTCGGCATAGCATGCAGTTTCATGAAGCGTTGGATTCACGGATCGATTCCGTTTCCACCTTTTCCCAAATCTCCCGGCTTTGTCGTTCACACTCCGTGGCAGCCGAACAGCGCAGGGTCTGTTTGGACAGCGCCGGACTCCTCGTTTCAAAAACAAACAAGAGAACCAGTGCTATGCCACAGTTGCTCAAAAACACCCTGAAATGGCTTCGAACTCGAAGCATCACGGAGATGAAGCAGGGCTGACTGCACCCTAGATGATGGGTCTCATAATCCATGATGATTCATTTTGCATACCCTGTAAATCTTCTACGGCTCCTCATAGCAGGTTCTCCTTCTGTGTATCTTAAAGCTTTACTGTAGAATAAAAGTGAAGACATCAAACTATAAACTAGCACTCATGGAATTATACAGTCCACCTTAAAACCCTCCAGAATGGACCTTTACAGGAGGATGAACCAGCTTTCTTAACCTGCAGTGGAGCTGATAGAACAAGGTTTATTTCTAAGCAGGTTTGGAGCAATTCTATTGGTCGGTCCCTCATGAATATTCACTAAACTGAAAGGAGAACTAGAGCTTTTACACTGTGCAGAAAAAGAGATCAAAGTTTTTACACCACTAAATATATATTAGAGGTGGAGATATGGAGAAATACCCTACTGTGGTACATCAAGAGGATATGTGGGGTATCAGGGTATGTACTGGTTCAGACTCTCATCAGTTGGAGCTGTTAAGTGTACGACTGTAGAGTCTTTAAGATCACCAACTACATCAGTTTAGATGGCGGTGTCTCAGTGTTTCACTAGTAGTGTATATGCAACAACATTTTGATTAATAAAGTAAATAGTTTGCAACAAATCTCTTAATTATTGGTTAATTGGCTTGATACCGCACATGCTTCCCATCTACTGTTACATCAGATCATTAAAAGTGATTCACACAGCTGAGACTGAATAATACAGTCATGCACCCCACAAAAAGTCTAAAATATGATCAAATTTTGCTTGAAAATCATCTAATAAGACAATAAAGCAGCCTAAAAGTGAGTTCAAAGAAAAACAATTCTCTCCAAAATAGCAACTTTACAGGAGAGGCCAAAAACCTACTTCAGTTTTAATAAGTCAATGGAACCAGACGTTTTCCCAAGCAGTTTTGGGAATTTCTGTTGGTCCATTCGTAATGAAATTGGCACACAGTGTAAACAGCAGCTAATGTGTTCAAATGATGCATAAAAGTAAAAATCAACATAAATTGAGATACATGCTTTTCTTTGGACAGTGGTGATACAGTATAGTGAGTCAAGGGTCAAAACAGAGTGTCTGCTTTTCATCTAGCTCTTATCTAGCACTTCCTAAACTCAAATAAAGAAATGAGCTCTATTTCCAAGTTGCATGCCAAACCGTAACAATGTACCTAATTTGGTTCAGTCTGTGGATTGGACTGCTGATCGTTTGGAGGTCAAAACAATGCAGTTAGATGTCAATCAATAGCACGTCCACTCTCCACATGACCACAGTTCTGCATTGCGAGAGCTCAGTGCCATGATGCACCACAAGGCTGGCTTTACACAGCAGAACTTACATGCAACTTACATGCAACTTTAGTTAAACATCATGCAATTCAGTCACAAGAGTCCCAAAGGATCTCAACTTTATCAAAGTGCCAAAAGCATAATGATCATATAAGACGATGTCCATATGCACCGGCCAAAATACTAATCACCATCTGGCTGAGCCGTACCTAACACCCTGTAACTCCTCCACGAGCACCAACAACAGCTGTGACTGGATTGGGCATGGACTGGACAAGTTTCTGGATGTAGCCACATCAATGTTCAGACACTCTTACATCAAAGAATTGGTCAGTTGGTCCAGATTTGGTGGATGCCTTCCCTGGCACAATTCCGAGGAGAATTCCCTGTAGACTGGGATTTTATCCACTGCTGGTAGACCCGTATGACCGTACGCTTCCATACACCTGCAGATTCAGCTACTTCCTTCACACTATGGTCTTTGACACGCCCAAATGCAGTCACTCCTTTTAGCCAATCATTAACATCTGCTCTGGAGCCATTTTCCACACATGGAACGAGATATTCCCTGCTCTGTACCACCTCTTCCCAATCTATGGATCCCGTCACTCACACACCGCAGGGGTTTATAGCCCCGTCATCCTCGTACTACCACCTTAAACACACAAGGGGACTCATTTATTGTCCAGTAAGCAGGAGGTGCTTTTCAGTGTGGACGGTAAACCCATTGTTGTGAGCTTCAGGACGTGTCCAGCAAGGCTGATGCCTGTACGGCTTGTGTTTCTGTAAGACCAGGGTTGATTATGTGGTTACTGACCACACAGAAACGGCTTTGAACGCAGCTCTGCCGACTAGACCTAACATCCTTTCGATATCCCTTTCTCTCAAGCTTTTCAGGGTTACATAATGATGAGGGTGGCAGAACTCCAAAAACGAGGGAGGTTATGTTTTCAAAGGGACCCGTAAAAATACGAAGCGATCCTTGCAGGGGACATTCCAGAGTCCACCAGCGGGTCTAATCCAGCTCAACTCCAGCCACAAGCAGGAACAAGTCTCCGCTCAGGGCTGATCTAGAGCACACTCTGAAGGGAAAAGAGCGGAAATGAGGAAAGAAGCGCAGAGAAAGGAAGAGGAGCGAGACGTATAGGAGCGTGTTTACTGCTCGTTTCCATGCGTCTTTCAGGCTCCAAACTCGGGACAGTGGTGGGGGGCCCCCCCACAGTGGGGGGACTAGATAAGGACATCCAGATGGACGTTCGTACGACCGCTTATGTAAAGAATACTCACGCTGAGCCACACGTGGCAGCTGTGATCAACAACGAATGCGGTGGTGAAGGATGGGAGCAAAGGAAGCGGGATTTCAAAGCAGCTGCTATAAGTAATCTGACTGTCGTATTCAGGATCTGCCCCACTGATGAAACAACTCCTCGTGTTCTGTTTGAGTTTCTGGTTCTGTTAGGTCTGTTTCAGTCTTGGACTCCAGACGGCTGGTTATCTGGCAGCTTTAGTCGCGGTTGGCCAAAAACCAGCTACTTTGACAGGAAGGAGCCTTTTGGCTAATACGCACAGCAGCCGATGCTCGAAGCGGTGCCACAACAAAACGCACCCACAACAGACAAAGTGGGACAGCCTTAAATAAGGGGGGTTCTTCAAAGGGGGGGTTCTTCAAAGGGGGGTTCTTCAAAGGTTCTTTAGCATAGGCAACAGTTATATAACCCTATATAACCCTGCCTGAGTGTTTGAATTTGTTCTTGGCATGGTTAAATGGTTCTTCTCTATGATAAATAAACCATATAAATATTTTAAAAAGGTTCTATATCACACCAAACACGTTCCACTACTGTCAAAGAACCGATTTCTTCCTGTGCCATGGCCTTTTTTGCTAAAAGCCTACATCTGCCACCAATACGCAGTTATTAATAACTCCTGGATGACTTGTGAAAACCTGATGTGGCCAACTGTTGTGACCCACATGAACAGATGAATGATTGGTGCTGTACATGTATACGTATGGATGAGCAGACAGCCAATCAGATTGCAACTGACAAAATCGTGACAATAATAAATAATTATAAGCCCCGCCCTAAGCTCTGATTGGCCAGTTCGCCCATTCTGTTCTGACTGCTCAGTCATTCTGCCATTTGTGCTGCGCACACAGGAATTTGTCTTCCACATCTAACCCATCCGTGAAGTGAAATACCCACAAAGACACACACACTAATGAACACACACACACTATGGAGCCGTGAGCACACTTGCCCGGAGTAGTGGGCAGCCCTATCTGCAGCACCCAGGGAGCAGTTGGGGGCCTTGCTCAAGGGCACTTCAGTCGTTACTGTCGGTCCAGGGAAACAAACCGGCGACCCTCCAGTCATAAGGCTGGTTCCCTAACCTGCAGGCCACAACTGCCCCCC
>JAVGWN010000373.1:0-14598 GCA_034552555.1 Semaprochilodus insignis
TATACACACACACACACACACACACACACACACACACACACACACACACACACACACGCACGCATGCACAACAAGAAACTAAATAGTGGCTGTGTATGAAAAAGTGCAAAAGTGTGTTTACTATAGAGGATGTGTTCACTTATTTTCACTTGGAAAATTAACCAAACATGTTATTTGAGCAGGGGAACTCAAGCATTCTGTATATCTCATTAATAAAAACACAGAGTATTGCACATCTATAGTGACCTCACTGTCAGACATGGAATATAAAAGTCGTATTATTTAAAAAACAATAATACCTGTAAAGTTTTGTCATTTTTTAATGTCCATGAAAGCAGTGACGCTCTTTGACAGAAATTACAGTACACCTTCTCACTCACCTCAGTTGGGAGATGTAGGGCAGACACTGAAGGAAACTCCTCACTTCACTCTCTTCATCTGACCAGCCTCTCAGCTCTACTGGTTTCTTCACCATTTGCAGTTTCAGCACTTCTAGGAAGAGGGAGCTCTTTCTCTCTGAGAGGTTCATGATCCAGACTGCAGGAGCTGACTGGTAAACTGGCTGTAGTGCTGGAAGAACACTCCTGTCTGTTTGAATCTCATAGTTCTTCACATGTGAGTACAGATCCAGCAGGAAATCACTCTGTTTAGAGTTGTGACGATACTCATAAGGGAAAGAGCTGTAGGTGCACACTGATGTTAACAGCTCCAGTGTCTTTTCTCCTGTATGTCTCTCATACTCTGCTGCTTTAATTAACACATGCAAAAATATCTCGATGTCATTGCTGTCAGACCAAGAAGAAATTCTACAAGAAAAACAGTAAATAGTATTTAGTAATGAAAACAGTGAAGGTGACACTGGCATCATTCATAAAACACTACTTTAAAACATATAAGAGATAACAAAGGGCCCGTATACTGTACTACATTTTTATTGTACTTCATTTATCTCCATGAATTTCATTCTACAAGTGTGTGACTTTATGTAGCAAAACCGTAACTCTGTTTATATGTCATGACCGTTTATGATGTTCTGATTGTCTGGCCTGTATTATCCCTCATTCAAAAACAGCAGTAAGGAATGAAAAACTCTTTATAACCTCAACGTGACTGACCAGAGTTAAACCGCTGTAAGCAAAATAAGGAGGATATGTGTTAGTTTAAGAATTAATTTAGCTGTTATTCCAACTGAATTTCGAGTATGGAGTGGGGAGCGAGTGGTCATTTTTAAAATTGAGCTCATATTGCACATTTTCCTATTTCTTAAAAAAAAAAAAAGCAATCCATCATATACACCCTTCAAAAAACACATAACTGACAAATACTCTTATCTGAATGTGAATATTCAATAATTTAACATGAATGATTTGCATTACTACATATAAAAACAGGCTGGAAAGTCTTTAGTGGATTCAAGATGGTGCGCGTGCGTTTGTTGGCTTGCCATCTCTCCCTTCCTGCTCTGTGTTTAGTGTTGTGCTCTGTTTAGTGTAGTGCTGTGTGTGGTACTGTTGTTTGGTAGTGCAAACAGCTCTACACTACTACTTGTTTATAATCATCAAATGCCACTTTGCACCTTTAACCATGACTAAGACTAAATGCCTGAAATAAATGAGTTAATCCTTATAAATCATAGAGCTCTGAAACACACACCACTACAGCAGTCTGAATCTGTGCAAAGTCACGTGGCTTTAATGAATGCTTGTTCTTTATACAATACAATATTCATTTTATTTTATTTTTTTGGTCTCATGTTCTAGACTTCCTGTTTACAACTAAGACACTGGCTACAGCTGGTTACACCACAGGTGATTTTGCCCCCTTCCTGGAATTTTACCCAACAGACTGTGGTTACTTAAGTTTACCTCGGAATGGTAGAGGCTGAGGAGTAGCACTCGTTTTTAAACAGCATCTTAAGGTCAAATGTTAAATGTTGGAATGTTCAAAACTTTCGAGGCTCTGGTTTTTAAAGCTCATTTTTCCTTTACTCAAGTGCAATACTGTAAGACCTCCTAACCACAGAGATTTCATCACTGAATTTGCTGACTTTCTTGTTTTGAACATACTAATGTCTGACAGAGTCCTACTTGGGGAAGATTTTAATCATCAGATCAATGATTTTTATCAGCTTTTAGATTCCTTTAATTTTATTCAGCATATTCATGGGCCTAACGACATACATGAGCATACACTTGATTTGGTGTTTTCAACTGGTTTTGATATGAATAATCAATACTTGTCTGATTATAGGCCTATTGTGTTTAACTAAACTGTTACTGGGCACTCCCTTTTATCTGTTTTAGGTAATGTGTCTAGGTATTAGTTCTTTCTAGCTAGTGTATTCCAGAGCAAATGCTCTTTGACAGAAATCACAGTACGCCTTAACACTCACCTCAGCTGGGAGATGTAGGGCAGACACTGGAGGAAACTCCTCACTTCACTCTCTTCATCTGACCAGCCTCTCAGCTCTACTGGTTTCTTCACTGTTTGGAGTTTCAGCACTTCTAGGAAGAGGGAGCTCTTTCTCTCTGAGAGGTTTATGATCCAGACTGCAGGAGCTGACTGGTAAACTGGCTGTAGTGCTGGAAGAACACTCCTGCCTGTTTGAGTCTCATAGATCTTCACATGTGAGTACAGATCCAGCAGGAAATCACTTTGTTTATAGCTGTTAGGAACTCCATAAGGAAAAGAACTGTAGGTGCACACTGACGTTAACAGCTCCAGTGTCTTCTCTCCTGTCTGTCTCTCACACTCTGCTGCTTTACTCAACACATGCAGAAACATTTGGACGTCACTGCTGATAGACCATGAAGAAATTCTACAAAAAGAGTAAATGGTATTTAATAATGAAAACAGTCAGAGTGACACTGACATCATTCATAAAACACATTCATACTTTTCATACTTCAATATCACATTTCATATCAAATAACTGACCTTGCAGCACATCCAGCTGCTCTCGCCCAGTCTGATAAGCTGACTAATGAATGACTCTGTTAACCCCCTTTTAAGCATGTCTCTTGTACCTCGTTTGAGAGCTTTTCTCCTATTACATTGATGTTTTGTTAATCCCACTAGTGCTTGTGCACAACTGATTATCTTTTGGGCACAGCGTAACCTGTTATTTGTAACATAACATGCCATAACAAGTCCTTTGTGCCCCTAACCTTGGGGTAGGCATGTCCATATCAGCTCCCTTAAAACTAAATGCAACTTGTACTGGGAATCAGGATGGATCGCCAAACTTCAGTAATCACTCTGCAGATCACACACAATGATGCACTTGGCACTCAGGTTCAAATAAGAGAGAAAGAACATATGAGAGACTGGTGACCGGCATGCAACTGCTTCAGTCTTGGCGTTCAGGAACCTAAAATCTATGGTCAAACGCCAGGATGGGGTTTGCCCTGGGTATGCATGTTTTTAAAGAAGCCAAAAGCTACTGCATGGCAACTCACATTCCTTAATCATCAAATGTACTAATAAATACTCAGTTGTAGCTTTGATATGCAGATATGCCTACCTTAAACGTGCACGAGCATGGTGTTGTCAATGTGCGTTTGAAGGAGGCTACATAAACGCTCATGTTTGCTTTTTAGTGAACGGCCCTCTGAGTCTGAAATCACCTCAACTGGGCTATGAGGAAAAAACCTCACTATGACATGCTGTTTGTGTACAGCCTCATTTATGTATCAAGCCTGAACATGGTGTAAACCCTTCAGGCTTCACATAACACCACACTGTTTCATCAAAAACACCCTCTCCTGTTGCTACATCCAAATCAGGTGAGTGGATAGCCGTGACTTGCACTGCACCATCGGTGCCAAAACCATATAAATAAATGGAATGACTTCCACTTCTTTCTGGGACAGGGGCTCAGATCAAAATTTTCAGACACCCGTGTATCAATTAACCAAGGACTGGTCTCCTGGCCAAATCTAACATTAGCTAAGGGTCTCCCACAAATGTCACTACCTTTTTTTTTTTTTTTTTTTGGATTTGTAACATTTCGGCTGTGTGTGAAGTGGCAAGTAGCGAAATACTTTTCAACAGGCCAAACTGGGTTATAGCAAGGCAACTCACATTCCTTAAACATCACTTGTACTAATAAATGCTCAGCTGTAGCTTTAATATGCAGATATGCCACTTCGTTACTTCGTGACGGTACTTAAGGATGTTTCTAGGTGTCTGTCCTTTACTTTCTATTTCTGTCACCCAGGGTCGGGAGGGTTACTTTAAATATGTATTCTGTTAGAGATTACTCATTACTTGACAAAAATGCAATTGAATCCTAAACCAAAGAAATCTGATTACTTTCTGTTACTTTTGCACCACTTGCTCTAAACCTACAGGTTTAAAAGGCATTCATTTCACCCAAAAACTAAGCTTGGACTAACTGACTTCAGTGTAAATAATAATCATTTACACGTAACAACATTTTGTACCAACACTGGAAAAACTACTGAAAAAAAGAAATCACACATGTGAAACTAACTTTACAGCTAATGATGTGTTCATGTTAAACGCCTGATTCAGGTCTCTGTAGATCTCAGTTCTGACAATAAAAATACTTACTAAAATTTCTATGGGTAGAATAAAGGACTGCAAACATCTGCTGTATTGATTTAAAACAGCAAATTCAGGTGAAAGGCGACAAATTTATGTGCATGTGATTCTATTGTGATCTTGTTGACAGTCACACTATTTTTTAAAAATATAGCCTGAAAAACTGTACTTTTCATTCAGACATGCAGTGAGGCAGATTTCACCAAAACGCAAACAGTCATGCAGCACGCGAGGTGGCAGAGCTCACTATTAGGATGTGACGAGGATATGTATCGTTAACGGTGCACCTGAGTCAGAACGTCACTGCAGCATCATTCAAGGTGCAACAGAAGTTTGAACAAGAAGCTGCTAAAATCTCAGCTTCACTCTCTTTTCCACAACATCCTGTTCAAGCTGCTTCACATACACCCTGTAGCTCCTTCTGAGGCCGCTGCCTGGACTACAGTTTCACCTGAGGCTTCTGCCCAGCCTGCCGCTTCTTCTGAACAACTTCTTCATAAGCCTCTCTCCCAGGCCCGCCTGCCTCCAAGGACGTGTTTGTGTTTGTTCTGTGACTGTGCATGTCTCTGTACCAGTCTCCTGCTGCTGTTACTATAGGTCTTTTGGTCCCCATTCCATTTAATACCTCTGTCCCTGTAGCTTTATCTGTTCCTGTCCGCTTGTCAGCGTTAGTTCAGCACTCTGTCTGTTCCCCAGCTCCATGCCCAGTACATAGTCTAATGTCAGTCATCATCTGTCAGTTAGTCATCTGTTCAGTCTACTGTCCTGTCCTCAGTTTGTTCCTTCTTACCATCAGTCCAGACTATCATTCAGTCGCCTGTCCCACAACTGAACATGTCTGTCATGTCGTCTGCCCAGTGTCCTGTCCTGCTTGCTGTCCAGTCCCCTGTTCCCACTGTTCAGTGTCTCTTTCAGAGTCTTGTTCCATTCCCAGTTCTGTTACCCTTCCAGTCCCTTGTCTAGTGTTGTAGACCTGTTTTTGGCCTTTCGTCTATGCTACATGTACCTTGGAACATAGAATTGTGACAACCATTCAGTTGCTGCACTTAATGCTCATCTTACAGTTGATGCTTAGCTCAGTACAGACATTCTAACTACAGACAAGGTACCAGTCAATTCCAGAAAAATTTCAATGATGAAGAGAGAGACTGTTAGAACTAAGGGTGGAGAAGATGCTGTAAGCTGGAATCAGGTATTTCAGCACTCTTGATTTGAAGTCTGCTTTTGGCAAGTGGAAATGGATGAGAACAGCAAAGAAAAAAATGCTTTTAAAACTTTTAGTCTATATCACTTCTTGACCATACCATTTGGTATCAGTGTTGGGGCAATTTTTCAACGCTAATGGAGGGAGTAGTGAGAGAATTAAGAGTCTGTTTTTGTTTTGTGTACATAGACAATGGCACCATCGGTCAGACCTAGAAGCAGCTTTTAAGAAGCTTAAAGATGCAAACCCCACTTTGAACTTAAAGAAGTGTCACTTTCTTAAGACGTAGCTGAAGTAAATTTGGCTCTGCAACAAGCTTTAGTCTTGGAAAAGTCAGATTTTCTTTGTTTTCTGGATTTAAAGGGTTGCTCTACTCAGTAAAGGTATTAAATTTGCCGTTGTGCTTCCTTTTCAAAGGACAGTGACTGAATTGATAGTAACTGTTAACATTAGTTCAAGTGGTTAAAAGTAAGCTCCCTGTCTATCCCCATCACTGTGTAAAAGCCCTTCAATGTTCTTGCTCATTCCTCTGCATTTTGACAATACAAAGCCCTGTATATGGTACCTCTCTCTATAAAGCTGTTTCTGTACCCTTTTCACCAGTCTGGCTAAATCTATTTTTCTATAAGACAGATCTGCAAACTTTGTATCTCAAATAACCAAATACCATTCTAATGGTCTCAAACTGTCAGCACGCTTTAACTCAGCCTTCGCCTGTGTGAGGTGTTGCTCTGTTAGGTTGGAGCAAAAAGATGCAAAGCCAACTTTTCAGCATGGAATTGGTACATTTGCTGGTACAAAACCTCTATAGGCTCACTGCCCATAACCAATTAACCTGGAATATACCTTTATTTTGTTCTAGGAATGTCAAATCCCGATTCAGCCACCATTAACCCAATTCTCCCGCCTACCACTACCAACCATAAAATGCCATAGTAAAACACTGCTTTTTGCAATATTGTCAACACAATGGTCCACATCCAGATTTCTAAAGCATGGCTTCCTGCGGGGTGGTTGGCAGGTTCCCAAAGGTTTCAATGGCTATACTTCCGGATTTGGATATAACCTCTCCAGAGTCTTTGCCAAAGAATTGGTTGATTACATTTTTAAACAGGTTAAAAAAATAATAATAATAAATGAGTAAGTGAATACGTGCTCTGACCCTCCCCTTTTCTCAAAACAAAGATAACTACCTGGTATGGATTTGACCATGCTAAATATTTAGCTGCTCTCTCACCCAGTCCTTGAAACTGACTAAAGGCTCTCTAAACTCCTTTTAACAAACATGTTTCTCATACTTTGTCAAAGAGCTTTTACCCAGTCACCAATGGTTTTGCCTTTGCTCCTCCCTAGCGCTTCCCTATTGCCACACCCCTCAACTTTTTAGTTTTTTATTATATTTTTTTAGTGTATTTGTTCAGTCCCTGTCATTAGCCATTTTCTTTTCCCCTTCCAAGGTTTTTCCATACCTCAGGAGCTGTGCTTTGGAGGGGGTCTTCATCAACATTTTTCTCTCACTGATCCTTCATCTTGTTTTTTCTCCTTTTGTGTTTTGATTCTCCTTACAGTGTTTTTTCAGGCCATGTGCTTGCTTTGTTTTGAGTTGCCATGTGCTTTTGTTTCTGCCTTTGCTCCTCCCTAGTTAACACCCCTCACCTGGTAACAGTTTATTAACTCTCCTATTTGTAATTATGCTCAGCTGATCCTTGTTCTATGTCTGTGTATATCTCACCCCTAGTTCAGCCCTGCCCTTTTTGTGCATTGTGTTTGTTTTTCCTTGTAGTTACTTTGTCTGTTATTTTTTTTCCCATTGATTGGTTCTCTAGGTAAGTTATTTTAACTTGCCAGTTCTGTTTTCTTGTCATTTTACATCGTGTGCATATGACTTTGTAGCTCATATTACACAAACTACACTGCATAACATGTTATAATATAAAATATACTATATAAAACACCTTTTTTAGGCTGTATTTATTTTAACTTTCCCCAAAAGCAGTGACGCTCTTCAACCGAAATTACAGTTAGACATTACACTCACCTCAGCTGGGAGATGTAGGGTAGACACTGAACAAAACTCCTTACTTCATTCTCTTCATCTGACCAGCCTCTCAGCTCTGCTGGTTTCTTCACTGTTTGGAGTTTCAGCACTTCTAGGAAGAGGGAGCTCTTTCTCTCTGAGAGGTTTATGCTCCAGACTGCAGGAGCCGACTGGTAAACTGGCTGTAATGCTGGAAGAACATTCTTGCCTGTTTGAGTCTCATAGTTCTTCACATGTGAGCACAGATCCAGCAGGAAATCACCTTCTGTTCCATATGAACATGCCGTCAGCTTCTCCACAGTTGTGTGAATGCCATCTTTCTGATGGAGAGCTGCTTGCAGACACAGATCCAGCAGGAATGAATTCACTCTCTTTTTCCACTCATCACTCTCACTCTGTGCAGAACTGAATCTGCAGGAACAGGAAATAATTCAGCAAGGATGATAGAAATTCCAGCAGATGAACAAAATCCCTTTAGCAGCTGTATTACACTTCAGCTACTGCAACAGTAATGTTCAGAAGAAAAT
Organism: Semaprochilodus insignis; assembly: GCA_034552555.1. NCBI lineage: Eukaryota > Metazoa > Chordata > Actinopteri > Characiformes > Prochilodontidae > Semaprochilodus > Semaprochilodus insignis. The sequence goes on from JAVGWN010000373.1 coordinate 8,336, forward strand.
AATTTACAAGAAATTCAGCAGCACGAACAATTAATTTTGATATACGATGCAAAAAGAACAGGATACAACTAAAAAAGACAAGAATAAACCAGCATTCTAAAACAAAAGCAAGCAAACTGATTCTGTTTTGAACAACACATTCATGTTCTGTCATTTTCCGCCTTAATCATAGCTAAATTGTACTGCTAATTTGTACAGTTGTTGCTCAAAGTATGCAAAAAGCACCATGAATCCACAAAGGAGCATATTAGCACATGAGCCCTTTAAACATATACCGTCTGCTACATCTTCTAGAACCAAGAGTTATGTAGCTATGTCAAGCACGTCACTGACTTAAAAATGTCAGAAAAGCCTTTAGGAATTCAAACTGGAACTGCAGTGTAAACTCCATTAATATGATTCTTTGCTGCAGTTTGTCTGTCATAGCTTACAACACTCAGGAGATAACAACTTAATTTCTAATATTAATAATATGCATGTTCTGCACATATCACAACTTAAGAAAACAAAATAGTTTTCTGTTTGACTCAGATGTACTAAATATAAACCATTCCGATACTGAACACAAATCCCCTATTAAAAATCTCTTTACAGGATCATTAACTTGGCGCATGATTTTGATAATATGATGCAACACTTACCTCAGCTGGGAGATGTAGGGCAGACACTGAAGGAAACTCCTCACCTCACTCTCTTCATCTGACCAGCCTCTCAGCTCTACTGGTTTCTTCACTGTTTGGAGTTTCAGCACTTCCAGGAAGAGGGAGCTCTTTCTCTCTGACAGGTTTACATCCCAAACTGCAGGAGCTGCCTGGTAAACTGGCTGTAATGCTGGAAGAACACTCCTGCCTGTTTGAGTCTTATAGTTCTTCACATGCATGTACAGATCCAGCAGGAAATCACTCTGCTTAGAGCTGTGAGTATATTCATAAGGGAAAGCTCTATAAGTACACACTGATGTTAACAGCTCCAGTGTCTTCTCTCCTGTCTGTATTCTACACTCTGCTGCTTTAATTAACAGATGCAGAAACATCTGGATGTTTTTGCTGGTGACAGGCCAAGATGAAATTCTATAAGAGAAAGAGTAAATGGTACTTAAAGATAAAAACAAACACTACTTTAAAGACACCACTCAGATTTTACAAAGCCCACATCAAATCATACCCCTTCACTCTAGTATGTCACGGATAGGCTTTCTCATTTTGTTTAACTAGGGTAGACAAGCTTCACAAGAGAGTGATCTTCAGCATGCAGAAGCACGTAAAATTGAATGTGAATTTCAGCTAATGACCTTTGTGTCATGTGACATCATTGTTGGCAGACAAGTCACAATAAAAGCCAAAAAACCTAGCAAAGCAAAGTTTGTTAAAAAGGATATTTGTTGTTGCTTGTCGGTTGAAGAAGTAGAAGTGTTGACTGTGCTTTATTGTTTTGTTGTGGCTTAGTGTTCACCACCAGTGGGTGTTATATGGCTATTGGTGACTCAACCCACTATTTTCCCTATGCGGCACGGCTGTGTTGAAAGTTTAAAGACCATTTCTCTCTTCAGAATAAGATTTTCTTCCCTTGTACTCTCGCTGATAAATCAATAAAGCTGCCTTATGAGTTGTCCATGTCTCGCATGGAATATTATTAGCTATTTACTCTACAAGACGTCTACAATTCAGCCAAAACAGATGCTGAGGCTTGCTGTGACAGGTTTAAAAAGCCAAAATAAAAAGCGGTTCGATTTTGTGCTTGTTATTCATGAGATGTTATATAGCATTATGTATTTTGTAGCATGTGAAATTTCTGACATGTTTTGCTCTGAAGCACACTTGCAGTTTATTTGTTGCTTGCCCATCTCCAGACCTCTCGAGTTGTAGGGGTTCCTAATGTGTCCTGTGATGATCCATCCCATGCAGCTTGAATATTCTCACACAGTTCTTGCAGATTTTGCAGTAGGGGTGGAGGTGGAGTGACGCTCTGCGTTCCAGACACACGGATTCGCTGGTCATCTCCACCAAAACAAAAGCATCACTGAACATGACCCGCTGCCATTCTGAGTCACTCCATGACAGTCTGGCACTTCGTTGCTTGCCCCTCTGCCCACCCCCCCACTCCCACCATATATTCAGAATTTACCATGATTTGGTGTTTTCAACTGGTTTTGATATGAATAATCAATACTTGTCTGATTATAGGCCTATTGTGTTTAACTAAACTGTTACTGGGCACTCCCTTTTATCTGTTTTAGGTAATTTGTCTAGCTATTAGTTCTTCCTAGCTAGTGTATTCCAGAACGAATGCTCTTTGACAGAAATCACAATAAGACTTTACACTCACCTCAGCTGGGAGATGTAGGGCAGACACTGAAGGAAACTCCTCACTTCACTTTCTTCATCCGACCAGCCTCTCAGTTCTACTGGTTTCTTCACCGTTTGGTGTTTCAGCACTTCTAGGAAGAGGGAGATCTTTCTCTCTGAGAGGTTTATGATCCAGACTGCAGGAGCTGACTGGTAAACAACTGGCTGTAGTGCTGGAAGAACACTCCTGCCTGTTTGAGTCTCATAGTTCTTCACATGTGAGTACAGATCCAGCAGGAAATCACCTTTTTCTCCATATGCATATGACTTTAACTTCTCTATGGTTGTGTGAATATTCTCTTGCTGATGGAGAGCTGCATGCAGACACAGGTCTAGCAGGACTTTCTTTCTCCACTCACCGCTCTCACTCTGCAAATCTGCAAATCTGAATCTGCAGAAACATGAAATGATAAACACAAAGGAGGAATGGCAGACATGTCAGTAATTTAAAGACACCAGCTACTGCAATGCTAATATCCCAATTAAATTCTGTAGCTGACAATTTTCTTTTTATTCGAATGCCAACCAGACCAAACAAACATTTAATATGAATGCAATATTTTGTAATAAGAACAGAATACAGCTAAAAAGGACTGAAATAAACCTGAACTGAGAGCGTCAAGCAAAATGAGTAGTGTCTACAGTGGTGGTTGCTAATCTGTGCAGAACAGCTTTATAAATCCAAGAAGCATAATACTAGCATAAGCCCTTAAAAATATACAGTCTTTCAAAGCACCTTGTACTTGCTTACATCACATGTGCGGCCGAGCGTGAAACTTGTTTGCATGTCTTACAATGTCCAAACTACCCACCAAGTCTCATTCCTGTTGGTTGATTCCTGCTGGATAGCATTCCCACAACCAAAAAGAATATATCTTTTGATGCATGCTGTTGTGTATTGGCTGTTGTTTTATTCATGAACTAAGACATACTATTGATACGGCATAAAGACATGGCCACAGTCTCCTTCTCTCTTTCTAACGGATGTTGGATAGAGAACAGAAACCAGAAAAGTCACTTCCTGTTAGTGACCCCGGGGGCCTGCCAGCACATACTTTTGGCCACGAGGACTTGCCACAGAGATACAACTTGTGAAATCAGCAGTTTCCCAAAGGACACTTAAGAGAAGTCATAAAAGCCTCTAGAGACAGACCCTTAAGAACTCAACTAAAATTCCAACAGTAGGATTTTCCCTTCATTGTCAAACTGTGCAAGAATTATTCTAATTGTTTGATGATGGCTTATTAAAACGTCATCTTATAATTCAAATCCAGTCAGAATCCATTTTAGAACTGTCGATTTGAGTATGTTGATGTCTTCTGCCATCTCTTTCTCTCTAAACTGCAACCCTTTAATCAAGATTAGTATTAACCTTTTAATACATTATGGGTTCCCCACTCTATAAGTAGTTAGCATCTCAAATATGTAGTTGTAGTTATTTAAACTGTGTGAAATGAGTCATGATTTAGAACACACTCATCCGAATTATGTTTAACCTCATAGACTCTACTTTACTTTTCTTTTTTCTTTGTAACAATGCTATTCTTCATTACCATTTATTACCTCCTAGCAGTAGGATTGTTAAAGGGTAAGTTGTTTGCAACCCCAGTACAAAGACTTGTTAACCTTAAGATATATAGAATGTATAAGACCTTAGATTATTGCTCTCCTGTTTGTTAACCATATGAACCTACATTCTCCACATGAAATGCTTGGTTTATTTCAACGATACAACCACGCTTTGAAATTCTCAAATGTATGTGAATATGTAAGACACTTTTGTGGAAGAATGAGCAGACTAAATGCATGTCGTATCTCCAAAATGGCAACTTCACAGGAGAGGCCAAAAACCTGATTCTGAGTCGCTGAATTAGGGATGTCCAACTGAGGCTCTCAAGTCTCAAGACCACACTCCCTCACGCTCCACTCACTCTAAGCAGAGCTGAGCTGACGAGATGATGACCAGAAACTGACCCAAGGGCTGACCAGAGGGTCCCAGGATGAAGAGGAACCCAGCAGAGTCAGCTGGAAGATGGGTCCCCCTAAAAGCAGACTCAGGTAGAAGCAGAATCCCTTAGAAAGAGCCCTTGGAAAAAAAGCCAAGATGTAGCCAGAGGTTCTGGTCAGCTAATTGCATTCTGGTGAACCAAGCAGTAGTTAGTTTCAAGTCTTTTCTTTTCTTTTATGAGTCTTATTTGGCCCATGGTAGTCCATTGCGAAATCTCACCAACATATTCGATCCGCATCTCTTGACTAAGTCAGCACGGACTGCCAGACGCCAGAAGATGTGACCAGCCTTGTGTGCCCTCGGGACCAGCCATGTGTAGTTCAAGCCATCTCCAAGGTGGTACCAGGTGCCATCCAACACCTGCAGAGGTCACTGGACCATCTCCCCCAACCATGCTAAAGACCAGGCCCTCTATCACTCAGACCAGCGGTACACTTCCTGAGCTTCCAGAAAGGTGAACACACAAAATGCACTTCTGTGGTCCAGTCCTCGGTGCTGTGTTTACTGATGTTCTGCTTTTTGATAATGATTTCAGATTAATTGTTGCATGTCCCAGCTCTGCTCATTTTCCACAAAATAGCTTCCTCTGAGTTTCAAGCGTGCAGATCTCTGGATGTCTCATGTATGAATCCTTGACCCTGAGATTTGATCAGATGGCAAATACTGTTTGTTCTTAAAATAAGCTAAACTATGCTGTCTGATATCTAATGTGAATATTTAATTCACCTAGCAATCTAATTGCTAGACATGCTCATTTGACAATTTATTCAACATTAAAATTGCTCTTCCTCTTCTATGTCCTGTTTTATATGAGGAAATATACACTGATTTTGGTTTGGTTTAACTTGTTCTGAAAATGCCTTTAGTCTGTTTAATTGTAGTGTATTCTCTATTATACTTTCCACAGCTGAGGCCGACTGGCCATCTAAAGGCCTTTTCTGTAGCACAACAATGCAATTCCTGTGTTGTTCACATGGTTGGTTGCTTCCAAACTATTTAGCATGGGCTTATTACTATTGATTATTTAGTTGTTTCCCCCTTAGGTTAGTTATGTTTATTTCAGGGTTATCATCAAGGTCATACTGTGGTGGGACCCACAGGAGTCAAGAAAAAATACAGACCCCTACTTTGAAGTTATGGGGCGTTTCCTACACTTATAGTTGGGAGACTCTTTCTTATGCAGGCATTAGGCTGGTGACCTAGCCGGAAACTCAATAAATAAATAAATTTCTACTGGTAATAATTATCATATTGTTTTTTTCCTCAAAAAAATAAAATAAAATAAAATAAAACCAAGCCGTACTGTGAAGTATCAAATATAAACTAATATAATTTCATTATTAAATGTACTTGCAAATAATCTATTACAGAATAATCAAGCTTGAACATGATTTCATAATATAACACTCACCTCAGCTGGGAGATGTAGGGCAGACACTGAAGGAAACTCGTCACTTCACTCTCTTCATCTGACCAGCCTCTCAGCTCTACTGGTTTCTGCACTGTTTGGAGTTTCAGCACTTCTAGGAAGAGGGAGCTCTTTCTCTCTGAGAGGTTTATGACCCAGACTGCAGGAGCTAACCGGTAAACTGGCTGTAATGCTGGAAGAACATTGCTGCCTGTTTGAGTCTCATAGTTTTTCACATGTGAGCACAGATCCAGCAGGAAGTCACTCTGATGAGCAGCATCACATTTATCTCCATACACAAATAGCATCAGTTCCACTACAGTTGTGTGAATGTTCTCTTTCTGATGGAGAGCTGCTTGCAGACACAGATCCAGGAGGAATGAATTTACTCTCTTTTTCCACTCACCACTCTCAGTTTGATGAGATATGAAACTGCAGAGACAGCAAAAATTCAAATGCAGAAGCAGAAGTAAGAAGGTTATATATTGTAGCATATATATAT
>JAVGWN010000374.1:0-14595 GCA_034552555.1 Semaprochilodus insignis
CTTTACTTTGGTAAAATATACCATGGTTGATTTTTAGTTAATTTTTTAAAGTAATTTTAAAGCAATAAATTACTACTATGAGACATCCATATGACATACAGATCTAAAATCACTTGTAGTATAAAGTGACCTATCTGACAAACATACTACAACCTGTAGTTTGGTAAAATATACCATGGTTGATTTTTAGTTAATTTTTTAAAAGTAATTTTAAAGCAATAAATTACTACTATGAGACATCCATATGACATACAGATCTAAAATCACTTGTAGAATAAAGTGACCCATCTGACAAACATACTACAACCTTTAGTTTGGTAAAATATACCATGGTTGATTTTTAGTTAATTTTTTAAAGTAATTTTAAAGTATTAAATTACTACTATGAGACATCCATATGATGTACAGATCTAATATTGTTTGTAGTATACAGAGACCCATCGGTCGAACATACTACAACCATCAGTTTAGTAAGATAAACCATGGTTGATTTTTAGTTACTTTAAAAATATATTAAATTAATACTGTGAGACATCCATACGACATACAGATCTAAAACCACTTATAGTATACAGTGACCCATCTGACAAACATACTACAACCTTTAGTTTGGTAAAAAAAATACGATGGTTGATTTTTATTTAATTTTTAAAAGCAATTTTAAAGTATTAAATTAGTACAACGAGACATCCATATGATGTACAGATCTAATATTGCGTGTAGTATATAGAGACCCATCTGCCGAACATACTACAACCGTTAGTCTTTGATTTTTAGTTAATTTTTAAAAATATTAAATTACTGCTATGAGACATCCATATGACTGAGACTCATCATGGAATCATGGAATCATGGAATCGCCACTCTTGGAGGAAGATCTTTCAATTGTTTAATTTTCTAGAAAAAAATAAATCACAGAGACATGCCACAAAACCCTTTTCACAAAAATCTTTTTTCAAAGTTCAAACCTTCTGGCATTAAGAAACAATTAAAAAAGAAAGAAATATAATTGTTGTAGTCAGTCACAATTATGTTTTTAGACACACCAGACATTTTCAACTGGACTATTTGCAGGCCATGCCATTGACCTTATATGTCTTTCTTAAAGGAATGTTTTCATGTCATTTGCCCTATGGCATGATGCATTATCATCTTGAAAAATGAAGTCATCATCACCAAACATCCTTTCAGCTGATGGAATAAGAAAAGTGTCCAAAATTTCAATGTAGATTAATAAATGTATTAATAAATAAATTTCAATTATTGGTGGTGTAATAACTGCCATTTCCCCTGTGCCTTTACCTGACATGCAGCCCCATATCATCAATGACTGTGGAAATATACATGTTTTCTTCAGGCAGTCATCTTTATAAATTTCATTGGACACCAAACAAAAGTTCCAGCATCATCACCTTGCCCAATGCAGATTTGCGATTTTTCAGTGAAGATTACTTTCATCCAGTCATCCACAGTCCATGACTGCTGTTCTTTAGCCCATTGTAACCTTGTTCTTTTCTGTTTAGGTGTTAATGATGGCTTTTGTTTGGCGTTTCTGTATGTAAAGATTTCTTACAGTTGGATCACAGACATGGACTCCAGTTTCCACCAAATTGTTTCTCATTTGTTTTGTTGTGCATTTTCTGTTTTTGAGATATATTGCTTTAGATTTTCTATCTTGACGCTTTGATGTTTTCCTTGGTCTACCTGTATGTAGTATGCTGAGACCCATCTGACAAACATACTGCAACCTTCATTTTTTAAGATATACTGTGGTTAAATTTTAGTTAATTTCTAAAACAAATCAATATCTTAATATTATGAGATATCTATATGCCAAACAGATCTAATATTGCCTGTAGTATACAGAGACCCATCTGACAAACATACTACAACCTTTAGTCTGATATGATGTAGGCAAGGCAAGTTTATTTGTATAGCACCTTTCATACACAAGGGCAATTCAAAGTGCTTTACATAAAAGGGAGAAAATACAAAGAAAAACAAAATAAAAGCAAAATAATTAATTTAAAAATCATTAAAATATAATAAAATAGAGCTGTTACAGGAGAGTAGAAGTGTTTTAAACTAAGCTGAAAGCCTGATCAAACAGGAATGTTTTCAGCCTGGATTTACTGTTGGGCTTTTCTAATACTCTCTGTCAGCTGATTCCATTTAATAGCTGCATAGTAGCTAAACATTGCCTCCCATGTTTAGTCTTTACCTTAGGCAGGACTAACTGACCTGTTCCTAAAGATCTGAGAGCTGAATGAACTGAACCATTTTAGGATAGTTCCTGAGAGTCCAACCCAGTTCTCAAGCCTATCTATGAGAATTTTGTGGCCAATAGTGTGAAATGCAGCACTGAGATCTATGTACTGTGGTTGATTTTTAGTTGATTTTTATAGGTACTGAAATAAAAAAGATAATGCTATGAGACATCCATATGACATACAAATGTAATATTGTTTGTAGTATACAGAGAACCATCTGACCAACATACTACAACCTTTAGTTTGATATGATGTACTGTGGTTGATCTTTAGTTGATTTTTATAAGTACTACAATAAAAAGAAATAATGCGATGAGACATCCATATGGCGTACAAATGTAATATTGCTTGTAGTATACAGTGAGCAGTTGCTACTAAATAAATCATTTGAGATACCAAACATTTTTATACAGTTTTGAAAATGTAATGCAAGAACATGTTAAGCTTATATGTGATGCAAATTATAATTTCTTTAATTAATTCTATCTTTTCCTAGAACTTCATTATTTTTACACAGTATTTTTGTAATGTATACCTTAGTAACATAGGTACAAAAATAACAGTCTACTAAAAGTCTGCAACACAAGAGCAAAATGTCGCTATTAAATGTTATTTTGATGTATTAGTGTAAAACAAGGTACACTTTTGCCTAATTCAAAATTTACAATAATTGACAATAATTTAACTGAGACAGGACCTTATTTATACACAGAAGTGGGCGATGCCCTGAAATGAATGGTTCCTCAATGTTTCCTTAATAAAGAATATGATTGTATATATAACAATGAACAATCAAAGAACCATGTATCAGCATAATAGTGTTCTTCGGATTCATGGCAAATGTGCTATAGTAGGGTTCTATATTGCATCAAGAAGAATTCTGTTGTTACAAGCGTTAATTAAGATAAATTCTTGTAGTAGGTTTGCAAGATGCCTCTTTTTATGTTACACATTATTTTTAATCTGTATATCATACAGATGAGTCACATTTGGAATTTTTACATAAAATCTACGTACTGAGAGAACAAAAAACTAACATACTTCATTAAACATATTAAAATGAAAAATGCAGGAATTGAAATGCCAGCCAGAAACTTATATATTCAGAATGTTACTTTTTATAAATTGCAATATTAGTGAGTACATTTATGACAGTATTTAGCCATCAAACATTTGCACTGACTACTAAACAAAAGGTTGTAGTATGTTCATCAGATGGGTTTCTTTATGGTACAAGCAATATTAGATCTGTTTGTCACAGTAGTATTTTATTATATATAAAAATGAATTAAAATTCAATCATGGCATATTTTACCAAACTAAAGGTTGTAGTATGTTCATCAGATCGGTCTCTGTATACTACAAGCAATATTAGATCTGTACGTCATACGGATGTCTCAGCAGTAATTTATTCTATAAAAATGAACTAAAAATCAAGCACAGTATACTTTAAAAAATTAAAGGTTGCAGTATGTTCGTCAGATGGATGTCTGTACACTACAAGTGATTTTAGGGCTGTATGTTATATGGATGTCTCATTGTATTCATTTAATACTCATGAAAATGAACTAAAATTCAACATACAAGTGATTTTAGATCTGTAAGTCATGTGGATGTCGCAGAGTAGTAATTTAAACATTAAAAATGAACCAGTAATCAACTATTGAATATATTACCAAACTAAAGCTTGTAGTATGTTTGTAAGATGTGTTTTAATAAATTACAAATGATTTTATTACAACTGTGTGGCTATTTTCATCAAACGTACTCTGCGAAAGGAAAGATCCGGAACTTTGACGAATATAATGGCTGTAGTTTGTTCACTGGTTTACCACGACTTAGAAGATGCGGTTTCAGAGATTTTAGGAGGTTGTCTGTGAGCAGTAGGAGGTGCGAAAGGTGAATATATGCCGAATATCCAATATCAACCTAACTTTACCGAGCTTTCCAGGTTAAGGTTGTTTCTGTCTACTGTACACTAGTAAATCTAGTAAAATCTATCAAGACACATTTAAAAGCCACTCTGATTTATTTGTACTTTGCTGTGTGTGTTTCTAAGCACTAATACTTTAGCTAATACTCCAGTATATTAACACTGAGCTCCTGATTCTGTTTTGTGGGTTTTCATTTCATTCTGTTGTGTTGGTTCAGCTCCTGTTCTGCTTTACTGCTGATCACTCCTCTCACTTTGGAAATTCAGTGTTGTACTTTATAAAAGTTTCAGAGAAGAGAAGAACAGAGCTGTACAATTTGGATAAGGGGGGAGCATTTAGTTTGAAGGGGATTTGCTGTTCTTTTTGGATAATGGGCTGTTCGCAGTGCAGTTTGGGTAAAGGGGGTTGCTATACAGTTTGGCTAAGGAGGAGTTTGCTGTTCAGTTTGGGTAATGGGGCATTGCGTTTCAGATTGGTTAGGAGTCACTTTTGCCACTAGTATTGTGAATAATACAGGAGAGAATGGATTATCTTGCCTTGCATGTTTTATATAATCATATGTTCTAATGTGGCTCTGAAGCAGAGCATAATCACAGCCAGATGGTTTGCATGGTGCAGAGCACATGTTGCTGAGTAAAGTGTAGCTGTGCTGTCATTTATAAACATTTTCTTAAAGCACAATTGTGATGTCTAGTCAGGTTCACATTTCAAAGAATGCACAGTAATGATCTGACAAAGTGACATCTCTAACAGTGACTGATGTGTTAAGACCCTTGGAGATAATCAAATTCACAATGTGCCCATGTAAAAAATAGCTTCTATTGTGTCAGAGATCTGACATCTATATCACTGGTGTGCCAACATGAACAATGAACCACTTCAGCCAGTAATGTAGGATGTTTTTCTTTCAGTTTGGAAACTGTGATGTGTGTCCCATATCGAACTATGAGTTTCTAGTTTCTGATGCCTTTAACAGAGTCATCAAGCACAAGGGTGTCTGCTGTGACTGACACTTCTCGGACCTGTATTATGTTCACTGACTTCAGGAAACTTTCTAAGGGTCAAATTGGTTCTTCAAATGGAGTAATTGGGACAAATTGTGCTTTGGGCATTATGCTGTAAGTATTAGCTGGTCAGGCTATGCTAGCAGGACTGGAAGATGAGACTACAGCAGTATACATAGCATGATGGCATTTGAGTTTACCTTCCAATGTGGACCAGTTGCTCATTTTGCCCACCTAGCCAGCTGTATTCACATTAGCAGCTCCAACCAACATGAACTGCTGGCCTGGTCTGGTAAGCAGCTGGCCACTCCTCTTTTAAGCCACTTTTTATAAGGTTCTTCCTTAGTATCCAATAGGAACTTTTGTAACTTATAATTAATGTTAGACATCTTTTGATTTTTTAGCATAAAATTAAACCAATTAAACACAAACAGTAATGTCATTACAGTGGTGTCATCTGCAAAGTGAATCAATATAAGGGTCACTGCATGCAATGCATTCTTTTTTAATTTTTTTTATTGTTGGGAATAAGTTGTGGATTCAGTGGCAGTTGAAACACATACATTTCTTAGAAATGTCAGAAAACGCTGCTATTTAATTTTTTTAAAGTTTGACCAACTGATGTGTTTTTCAGTATTTTTGTCTATTTATCAAAGATTGTTTTCTCTTTTTTTACTCCCAGAATAATCTCTTGATGCAAGTCCTCTCCTTCTCGTAGTGTCCACTTTACTGCATAATTCTAATTTTCATCAAACCCATCAAGAAACTTGCCCTGAACATGAACACACCTCACAGACAAACACAAAAGACCCATGAGTGCTCAGAGTGTTGGAAGAGCTTTACTCGCCAGAGTAATCTCCAGAGACACCGACGCATTCACACAGGAGAGAAACTGTATCACTGCTCAGAGTGTGGGAAGAGTTTTACTACACAGTGTTATCTCGACAGACACCAGCGCATTCACACAGGAGAGAAACCGTATTACTGCTCAGAGTGTGGGAAAAGTTTTAGTACACAGAGTGAGCTCCACAGACACCAGAGCCTTCACACAAGAGAGAAACGTATCACTGCTCAGAGTGTGGGAAGAGTTTTACTCGCCAGAGTAATCTCCACAGACACCAGCGCATTCACACAGGAGAGAAACCGGTCGCTGCTCAGAGTGTGGTATTTTTATAATAATAATTTATATATTAATAATAATTTTAATAATAATAGTTTATCTTTGGTCTTCGTTAAGAATCCAAAAAAATAATTAAAAAGCATTCACTTTGTGCTTATTTTATGTATGTATATTATTGTATTGATAATGAATTATACGTAGAATGTAGTTTTTCTGCCCAGTTTAAGGAAGCCGTTCATATTGTAGGGGGATATGGGTATAAATAATTAATTAATTATCCTGTTTAGTAGTTTCTCAGTTTGTTAGTTTCTTCCTTTGGTTTTGTCTTATTTGTTCTGTTTATTAAATCCTTGCGCCTATATCCTGCCTCCTCGTCCTGTCTCCATGTGACAATATACTTCCCATTCAGATTATGTCTCTGTAAACCTTGGGGGGAAAGCTTGCTTAAATCTTGGTTCAGTCCTACAATCAATTCAGTCAAAACTCCTCCCTGAATGAGCTGGATCTTAGTAACAATGACCTGCAGGATTCAGAAGTGGATGTGCTCTCTGCTGAACTGAAGAGGTCATGGTGTAAACTGGAGATACTCAAGTGAACTTTCTCCAAATTCATTCCTGAACAGGAAAAATGTTGAGATGGCACCACAATCTGTTAACAAAATGCACCAAAGGTATTATTTAGGATTTGTTCATAAGGACTCTTTGTCATCATACCAGTCATGTATATGTATGGGTATAACATACAATATGTACAGCCAAGAGGACTAAGCAGCAATAATCTTACAAAGCTCAGAGTTTGGCTCTGGAATTTCGCTACAGGAGACCTCCACTCAGATAGAGATGTAAAGTGAGACGTAATTTGTAAAAACATGAAGCCAGTTGACTACAGATGAATTTGTCATTACAGTAGTGTCCAGTAGCAGGAGTAAAGACAAATGTTTATTTTATGAATGTCAAAAAATAACAAACTGATGTGTTTTTCAGTATATTTGTGTATGTATCATTTTTTTTCTTTTTTACTTCCAGAATGATCTCTTGTTGCAAGTCCTTTCCTGATCATGGTGTCCACTTTACTGCAAGTTTCTAATTGTCATCCACAAACCCATCAAGAAACTTTTGCCCTCAACATGAACACACCTCACAGACAAACACAAAAGACTGCAGTCAAAGAAAAAACTCATCAGTGTTCAGAGTGCGGGAACAGTTTTACTAGACAGAGTCACCTCCATAGACACCAGCGCATTCACACAGGAGAGAAACTGTATCACTGCTCAGAGTGTGGAAAGAGTTTTACTACACAGAGTAGTCTCCGAACACACCAGCGCATTCACACAGAGAGAAACCGCATTACTGCTCAGAGTGCGGGAAGAGTTTTCCTAGAGATAGCAGTCTCCACACACACCAGCCATTCACACAGGAGAGAAACCGTATCACTGCTCAGAGTTTGGGAAAAGTTTTGGACGTAGTAGTTCCCTGAAGAAACACCTTTGTAAGTGTGGTATGGCTGGATGGCTACATTGGTTTTTATTTTATTATATTTTAGATTGTGCTGCTTGTGCTCTAAAGCCCAGTGAAGTGCTTGCTCGAGATTGACTCGGTGGTAAGCTGCCTACTCAGCCTGCCCCATTGAATTGGGACACGCCCACTACAGAGGGGAGGCACGACCATCCTACTCAGCCAGGACCAAACTGGACACAAGGGTCTACCTTATTTTCACCAAGAATGCCAGGGCCATCCCCCCCCCCCCAAAGGAGGGGTCACAGGACAAGGAATTTATTACCTGGCCCCTAAACTGCTGGATTTGGTGGACACATACACATTTGACAAACTTTATGGCCAGTTCTCATAGAATATGTCTGTAAAGGGGGTGAGTTGTAATGTCACCCAAAGAACTACCCATATGGAAAACAGACTAGTCAACTATGAGGACCAGATTTGAATAGGAGTTGGGACACTTCCCACTTTTTCATAAACAAGTCACAACACCTCATGTATCTCCGTTAGTTGAGAATTAGGGAGTCCCTGATCATCAACTCGCCATATCAAACTCAGCCTTGGCTCATCCAGAAATGTCATTTTTTTTTATTTAAGTGTACCGATTCTTGTTGATGCATCAAAAGGACTGACCCTATGACCAAGCTTCTCAGTCATTACCCAAAGTATAAGACTAAATGTAATTATTAGCTTTTTTTTTTCTTGAGTCCTCTCAAATATTTCCTTGGTGATTTGTTCTGTAATATTGGGTTATTAAAGAACCGGGCGTACTTCTTTAGGTTTGAATTTTGTATGCTCACTTTGTTTTTATATATATCTTGTATGATTTTTAGCAATTGCTTTAATATTCAACTTTCTGAATGTTTTATGCTTGCACATATCTCTTCATCACACATGTTCTACTGCTAGAAAGAGTACTCCACATCCCTCAAATATGTTAGGGTTATTTCAGCTGTGGTCAATAAAAAAAAAAGTGAAATAAAAGCAATTGAAATTGAACCACATTTGAGGTCATCTGTAATGTGACTCCAGATTTTTACAGATGGACGCTCCAGCTGTTTCCGACAGGTTGGAAAAAATGCATGCTTTTGCATCACTTGCATAGCAACAAACAAAGCAAATGTCAAATCCAGAGTGACTGGAGTACATGTTCATGGCAGATCATTTCTATTACTAGGGTATATAGGAGAACAGTAGTCTCTGAAATGTCACTTGACAAAGTGATTGTTTGTTGGACAAGATGCAGCTCAATCTCTCCAACATAGTTTTATAGTTACTGATGCCTATATCATTACCTCCTATGTAGATCCATTTGCATAATAAAGTAGGTGAGCTGTTTAGTATTTATCTGGATTTTTTAAATTGTCCATGCATTATTCTTCTTACACCTGTTAGTCCAGCTAGTTGCCCATGTCTGGTAAACCTCCAGTGGGAGGCAACCAGGGGGTATCCTAATCAGATACTCGAACCACCTCAGCTAGGTTCTTTTAATGTAGAGAAGTAGCGGCTCCCTCCCTCCTCGTGACATTTTGTGTGAGTTGAGAATTAGGGAATCCCTTATCATCAATTTCAGAGTGGTAGTTGGACATCTACTGATATCTGATGATCCCATGTCAAGTTTGTCCAGAGACAGGAATCTTTCTGAATTTAGGTGTACTTATTCTCGCTGATAGACAGAAGCATCGAAAGGGCTGATGTTATGGCCAAACCTCTAAGTCAGTACCCAAAGAACTTCCTCTCACATGTTGGTATGGTGAAACTACATTATTAAAAAAACAGGTGTAGTTCTTTATGCATGAAGTTTATATGCTGTCTTGAGTCTGTATACATCTTGTTATAAAAAAAATAGGTTGTTCTTTTAAAATGAAAGAAAATATTATTCCCCTAATAATCGCATAACGTCCAGACCCTGAGGTAGCAGAGTGACTCCAAACCATGATGTTCCCTCTTGTTCAGTGTTTTTCTAATAGTGGACATATGAACAAAGGTTTCTGCATTTTGTAGAGTCTGTATGTCTTTGTGGTTAATTTTGGTTTCTTTCTCACCTATTTCAGGAGCCTGCTGTGCTCTAGGTGTGGATCTTAACTGGACGTCCACTCCTAGGGAGAGGAGCAGCATTTCTGAATTTTCTCCATTTGTGGACAATTTGTCTAATCATGGATTTATGTACACGCAGTGCTTTTCTCTGCTCTGCTTTCTCTATAACATGTCTTCTGAGATCTTCTGAAAGATGCTCATGGTCCAGGTCATTAAGCAGGCTTGATGTGCTGTCATCATTTAAAAGGTTATGCACCAGTGAAACCTATACTTCCCATCTCATCTTCTTAATTCAAACACCTCTTCCAAATTAGCCCTTGGAGGGGTCATTAACACAGAGGCTTACTAACTTTTGTAGCCTCCACTGGGGATGTGAGTTATTGTGCTCAGTAAAACACATAAGGAGGTCAACTATGGTTGGTAAGGTGTGAAGAGGCTGCAGGTAAATGTGGTGAGGAGAAGATCTGTTTTTATTTAAAGCCTTTAAAAAAGAGAATTGTTTGTAATTCCTTTTTCAAGATTTTACATGAAGACATTCTAAGCATGCTTGTACCCAGAAGATTACAATGAATTAATGTGTAAGTTATCTTATTAACACATCTTGCAAATACACTTAAAACTTTTAATTTCTAAACTTGGTAACACAAGGTTTTACCGGGACATCATAATTTGCGTGCTGGTTGTTAAGGAACTAAAGTGCATACATTATTTTTGTATAAACTAGCTGGCTGTAATCTCACTAAGGGGTCATTCAAAGTCCCCAAAATGTTCTGCAATCAGTAAAGCCCTCTCTGATAGATCTGGACTTCAGTAACAATGACCTGCAGGATTCATAAGTGCAGCTGCTTACAGTTTACCCTGCAAACTGGAGATAGGTGAACTTTTAGTGCATTCATTCCTGATTGGGGGGAGCTCAACTAAGAAGGTACAAGGTATCCTGTAAACCGTGTAAACAGTTGTATTTAATATGTTTTAGATTTTTATTTAACCCATTCTAAGCAACCCAGAATTGTTAAACATCCAACAGAATGTGTAATTTTTTGTTTGTTTCTCATGATATACTATTTTTCCATTCAGATTAGGTCTGTTTAAACCTTAGGGGAAAGCTTGCTTTTGGCCCAGTCCTACAATCAGTAAACTCCTCTCTGAAAGAGCTGAACCTCAGTGACAATGACCTGAAGGATTCAGAGTGACCTGCAACCATGTTTAATGTTCCATCAGAGAATGTTTCCTAGCTAGTACAAAAAGGTTAGTATCTAAAATTTGACGTGAGCTCAAACAAATAGTCAGCAATGGAACCATATGGGATCTCTGGTCAAGTTCTGAAATATTGCACAGACCAACTGGTTCTGGCATTCACTGACATTTTTTAACATGCACAAGACAGAGACAATGTGGCCCTCAAAGCAATAGGCGGGAACATTATCTAGAGACAGATTTGGTGAAGACAGCTACATTTTAACTACAGCACATGTGAAACACAGCAATGTTCGACCTGAGTTCAGATTTTCAGTTTTTTGAACTTCAGGCAGCTTCAGGGAGTAGCATTCAGGAGTCTAGATAGAATTCTCTATAAAGAGGTCAAATACAAGCTGGAGGAAGGAATTAAATCAGAGCAGAAGAAATACTCAGAAACAACCCAACTTCAGCCTGGAGAGGCCTTGAATGCCTTGATCACAAGCTAGAAAGCTTGAAAGGTGAGAAAGACTCCCCGGCTCCTCAGCGAGCTCAACTGCCACGTCATCAACTACCTGAATGAGTTCTACTGCACATCTGAATGCACAAAGGGCAATTTTGAGTCTTTGTTTCCCAGGCCCCCATCTCTCCCACCTCTGCCCCCTCACTCATCTCACCGTCAATGGGCAGTTAATTAACAGGCTTAAGGAAAGCTGTTGAACCTGGCACAGCCTGTCTGTCTACTCTAAAGCACTGCTCTGATCTATAAAAGACTGGTCCTGAGTATAAAAACACAAATTAAAAGATAGTTTAATTGGTACAAGTAGGATCTGCTAACTCTGCTGTTAAGCCTCACCCCCACCAGACTGTTGGTGGGGATGAGAACTGCAGAAAATGTCTGTTTGATTTGAAATGATAGTCATTAGCCAGCAGGTGAGGAGCCGTTTCAAACAATCTGTTTATTTAACAGTGTGTGTCAAAGAAGTAAACCAGAAGTTTCTGTACAAACTCTAGGAACACACTAATGATTAATACAGGTACACCGGTTACAGTCAAACAGGACAGCTTCAGATTTGTAATCTTCACAGTGATCTCAGTTTACATAAAAGAATATTAACAGCACATAATATAAACTTTACATACATTGTAAATGTACACATCAGACTTTCAATGATTATTGTAATTAACAAAACATGATAATTTCTGTGATGGTGAAATCTGAACTACTAACTAAAACTATTGCTCAATAAAAAAATGTGTTTGACCTCACACATTCACCCAGGGGTATGTAAACTTTTCTGCAGAACTCAAAGTGCAATTTCCACAATGGCCTAATGAATAATTGAACCGGTCCAAACTTTGCCACACAGAAAAGTAGCACATCCCCACTGTGAAGTATGGTGAAGATACTGTGATATTGTGGGGCTGTTTTTCTTCCAGGAGTACTAGTTTGGATACATGGTATGATGGACATCGTCACGTACCAGTTGATAGGAAGATGTGCTTTTATATGTAAAACCATGAATTAAAGATAATTTGCTTGTTTGTTTCATTTCTTTAAGATTTTACATGAAGACATTCTAGATGTGTTTAATGAATTGAATGAATGCCTAATGCCTTATCTAGGACCTTATTAACACATTTTGCAAATACATTTTAAAACTTTTAACAAATGTTTCATTTTTCTATGGTGGTATAAATTGCTTGCTGGTTGTTAAGAAAGTGCATTTATTATTTTCAGGCAGATTAGCTGGCTGTAATCTCATTAAGGAGTCAGTTGAAGCCCTTGCTTTTGTTCTACAATCAGTAAACCCCTCTCTGAAAGAGCTAGACCTCAGTAACAATGACCTCCAGGATTCAGGAGTGAAGCTGCTTTCTGATAGCCTGAAAAGTTCACACTGCAAATTGGAGATACTCAGGTGAATCTTTAATGCATTCATTCCTGAATTGTTGTGAAGCTAAACTAAGAAGGTATGAGGTATCCTGTAAACCGAGCAAACATATTTAATTAGTTATAATTTTTATGTAACCCATCTAAGCATCCCAGAATTATAAAACTATACAGGCTGGATAAGGGGGATCACTGTACAGCCTGGATAAGGGGCATCACTGAACAGGTTGGATAGCTGGGTCACTGTACAGGCTGGATAAGGGGGATCACTGTGCAGGTTGAATAAGGGGGGGTCACTGTACAGGTTGGATAAGGGGCATCACTGAACAGGTTGGATAGCTGGGTCATTGTACAGGCTGGATAAGGGGGATCACTGTGCAGGTTGAATAAGGGGGGTCACTGTAAAATTTGGATATGGGGGATCACTGTACAGCCTGGATAAGGGGGGTCACTGAACAGGTTGGATAGCTGGGTCACTGTACAGGCTGGATAAGGGGGATCACTGTGCAGGTTGAATAAGGGGGGNATAAGGGGGGTCACTGAACAGGTTGGATAGCTGGGTCACTGTACAGGTTGGAGGGCTGGGTCACTTTACAGGCTGGATAAGGGGGGTCACTGTATAGGTTGGATAAGGGGGGATCACTGTACAGCCTGGATAAGGGGGGTCACTGAACAGGTTGGATAGCTGGGTCACTGTACAGGTTGGAGGGCTGGGTCACTTTACAGGCTGGATAAGGGGGATCACTGTGCAGGTTGAATAAGGGGGGTCACTGTACAGGTTGGATAAGGGGGGATCACTGTACAGGTGGGTAAAGGGGGAGTTAAAACCCTGTCATGCAAACAGTGGAGGAATGCTACTGCAGTTCAACTCCAAAAGAAAGAATGTGGGATGGTTAAACATAGATGACATAAAACCAAGCTTCAGATCCACACAGATAAGCTGTATGATTATACAATAAAGTAGTATGCAAAGCTAGCTGTTTAAGAACTGAGAAAATGTCTGTTTGATATTAAATGATAGTTACTTGCAGGTGAGAGGCACAGTGGAGTCACTGCATTTTAGGGCTTTGGTAATTCACAAGGCACATTCGCATCATCATCAGTAATGGGGGATTGCTGTTCAGATTGGTTAGGGAGTCACTTGTTAATGTTATTGTTGATAATGCTGGAGAGAAAGGATTGTTTAGCTTTGCACATTAGTCTATTGTAACCATGCAGCCTATTTTTGTTTCTCTGAAGCTTGTTTTTATGCCATCTATATTTAGCCTACTCACATCCTTAATTTTGCAGTTGAACTACACTAGCATTCCTCCACTGTTGGCATGGCAACAGGTGAAACCATATCACTGCTCAGAGTGTGGGAATAGTTTTACTACACAGAGTCATCTCCAAACACACCAGCACATTCACACAGGAGAGAAACCGTATCACCGCTCAAAGTGTGGAAAGAGTTTTACTACACAGAGTCATCTCCACAGACACCAGCGCATTCGCACAGGAGAGAAACCGTATCACTGCTCAGAGTGTGGGAAGAGTTTTACTACACAGCTAAGTATTAATCAGTGTAACGGGCTCATATACATATACATATACAATCCATACACTTATGTATATAGAACTACGTAAACACATACAATCCACACTGCTCTTATTTGTCTAGAACATCATAA
>JAVGWN010000376.1:0-14584 GCA_034552555.1 Semaprochilodus insignis
TGTGTGTTAGCTGTGTGTGTGTGTGTGTGTGTGTGTGTGTGTGTTAGCTGTGTGTGTGTGTGTGTGTGTGTGTGCGCGTGTGTGTGTGTTAGTGATGTAAATGAGTTGTGGGGTTGTAAAGCTCAGTTATGTAATGACGGGAATGATCTGAATGTTTATTACTCTCCATCTTTTTTCTTCATAATGATCCGGAGTCGTATTCCCAGCCTGATGATGGGCGAGTCCACACTCGACAGTGTAAAGCGTTAACCCTCGCAGGCCCACAGCCAGGGGAGCCCGTAACACGTACGCTGTATGTCTGAAACGTAATAAACACACAGCTCCGTTTAGTCTGCAGGCGGGTTTGTGTCGGTGTGATATCTGTACGTGTCTGTGATGTGAGGTTTACCGTATATGGACGCGTGTATGTTCTTCTGTGTTCTGGGTTGTTCTGTATCCAGTACTGAATAGAACTGAAACTTCTGATCTGTTTATGGTGCTGGGAGGATGGGTTCTTCTTCTGAGTCTGGGTTCTTCTCGAGGTTCTTCCTCTTGCTCTGAGGGAGGTTCTCCTTGGACCCGGATCCTCCGTGAAGCTGCTTTGTGACGGTATTTGCTGTAAAAGGCGCATATTAATGAACCGGACTGTTTGTCCAGGTAGCGTTGTCCAGGTTTCGTGTGTGTTTCCTGGAAGGAAGTGTGTATGTGTGCACCCTCACGAGGAAACCCCCAGGGTGCAGCAGCAGGAAGGTTGGATATTAACGGCTAATCAGCTAATCACACCGTCACATCCGGCTATTAAATAAGGGCAGGAATATTAGAATATTACACTCTAATACTCCGGGGTCATTGTTCAGGCGTTGTCATGTGGTTATTATCACTGATAACTTTATTATGGGAATTCCGTATTGCTGGAAACGTGTTTACTGGAATATTTCATGCTCGTTAGAAACACTGAACTGGTAATTATGTTTTTTGCTAATTGCGTTAAAATCCTGAATGAGCTAAATGGAGGATTCTGCCCAATCTGGCACCCCTGCTCTGGTGTCTGGCTGTGTTGGAACAGCAGTGGGTGGAGCAGCAGAGTGTCGTTTCACTGAAAGGAATTTTTTGGTGACCTTAGGTGTGTGAGCATGTGAGCGAGGGAGCACGCGGCGCCGGGCAGCTGGGGCCTTTACTCCGTCAGTAACTGATTAACATACAGGTAAATATCAGCAGCAGCTCTAATGACCATGTGACCACCAATGAGCTACACAAACAGAGCTGTGATCTTAATAACAGGACATCAAACTGACCACTTCCTGCTGGATCACAGATACGGACTCAAACACTGACCCGCGCTACATGGTCGCTCTACTGTCAGTCGCTCAACTGTCTACTGACTCACTCTACTGACTCTTCAGTCTACTGACTGTCTCCCAATCTACTAGCTCCTCACTCTACTGACTGGCACTGTACTGACTCTTCACTCTACTGACTCTTCACTCTACTGAGTCTCCACTCTACTGACTCTTCACTCTACCGACTCTTCACTCTACTGACTCACTCTACTGACTCTTCACTCTACTGACTCACTCTACTTACTCTTCGGTCTACTGACTGTCTCCCAATCTACTAGCTCCTCACTCTACTCACTGTCACTGTACTGACTCTTCACTCTACTGACTGTCTGTCACTCTACTGAGTCTTCACTCTACTGACTGTCACTCTACTGACTCTTCACTCTACTGACTCACTCTACTGACTCTTCACTCTACTTACTCTTCACTCTACTAACTGTCTCCCAATCTACTAGCTCCTCACTCTACTGACTGGCACTGTACTGACTCTTCACTCTACTGACTGTCTGTCACTCTACTGAGTCTTCACTCTTCTGACTCTTCACTCTACTGACTCACTCTACTTACTCTTCGGTCTACTGACTCACTCTACTTACTCTTCAGTCTACTGACTGTCTCCCAATCTACTAGCTCCTCACTCTACTATGTCACTCTACTGACTCTTCACTCTAATGATTCATCACTCTACTGACTCCTCACTCTACTGACTGTCTGTCACTCTACTGAGTCTTCACTCTACTGACTCTTCACTCTACTGACTGTCACTCTACTGACTGTCACTCTACTAACTCTTCACTCTACTGACTCACTCTACTTACTCTTTGGTCTACTGACTGTCTCCCAATCTACTAGCTCCTCACTCTACTGACTGTCACTCTACTGACTCTTCACTCTAATGATTCATCACTCTACTGACTCTTCACTCTACTGACTGACTGTCACTCTACTGAGTCTTCACTCTACTGACTCTTCACTCTACTGACTGTCACTCTACTGACTGTCACTCTACTAACTCTTCACTCTACTGACTCACTCTACTTACTCTTTGGTCTACTGACTGTCTCCCAATCTACTAGCTCCTCACTCTACTGACTGTCACTCTACTGACTCTTCACTCTAATGATTCATCACTCTACTGACTCTTCACTCTACTGACTGATGTCGGGTCGGTAGCGAAGGGTATTGCTGTCGTGTTGGTAGCGAAGGGTATTGATGTCGGGTCGGTAGCGAAGGGTATTGCTGTCGGGTCGGTAGCGAAGGGTATTGATGTCGGGTCGGTAGCGAAGGGTATTGATGTCGGGTCGGTAGCGAAGGGTATTGCTGTCGGGTCGGTAGCGAAGGGTATTGATGTCGGGTCGGTAGTGAAGGGTATTGATGTCGGGTCGGTAGTGAATACTGTATACTGTGAAAGTGATAAGGAAACCTAGAAAGAAGAATGAGGAAGAGAAAACAATGGTTTTACACACACCACACACACACACACACACACACACACCACACACACACAGAAGTGAGAGTAAAATCACACACCTCTCAGCCGACCGGGAGTTCCCCCTCAGGACTGTGCACTTCTCTCTCAGAACCATATTCATATTATAATCTCAGCAACAGATTATACTTACTGCTCTGTTCTAGATAATCGTCTTCTAGAACATCGGTCTGGATATTAATCTCATTAGAACTTCATTCTGCACATTTATTGTCTTACACCATTGTACTGGATATTAATTGTATTAGAGTTTGGAAGTTAATTTTGTTAGAAATTAGAAATTAATTCCAGATATTAATATCGCTTTATTCAGGATATTAACTTTAGAAGAACTATATTCTGGAAGGCGTTTTATCAGAAGTCCGTTCTGCACCTTCATTTTAATATTTGAGTTAAATATTAATGAATAAATATGAAAGTATGAACATAATCTCAGGTCTGCCTGACGCTTCGTGTTCAGATAGCAGGTCTGTGTACGGGACGAACATCACACGGTTATGGTGGCCAGTACTATTCCAGCAGGTTCTAATCTCACCTGCTCTGATAACGGATCCGTTCTATTTCCTTATTCTGATCAATCATTAACCTGGAGTCACAGCAGCGTTCGGGAGCACCCCTCCCCGCCTCTGCACACACATGCCACACATGCTCGGCTGTGGTTACTGAGCCTGCACTTTCTGTTTCTCCATAAGACAGAGCTCCGAGCCCTGCAGCTCCCTCCGGCAGGTTCTGCACGTGTGAGGGTGAGGGGCCTGAAGTATGGACCCTCCAAGGAGACGTGGTCCCCAGTACGGAGTTCCCGGGTTGATGACCGTCTGAAGGTGCTGCTGGTTCGGTGATGCAGGAGGTGAACCTGAACATCGTAAAGAGGAAGTAGAAGCAGGAAATATGCAGTAATGAAATTCCCGCTGATCTCAGCACTCAGTCACTTTCTAAAACTCCAGCTTGATCCTGACTGAAGGATCTGAGGTCAGCTCAGAATTTCCCAGAGCGGAATTGCGAAACTCTGTCTGACTCAGAGCCAGAAACTGGAGCCTTTAAAAAGGGCCGCCTACTGTGAACAGCACACAACTCCAACACTGCGACCAGGAGCAGCTGGAACTCCACACACTGCAGAGTCTTCACTGTATCTCCTCCATCTCCTCCTTCTCCTCCTTCTCCACTGTCTCTAGTGTCTGAAGAGTCTGCATCAGGATGAACTGCAGGATCCTGTGGGTGTCTTGTGTACTTCTGGCCGTCTTCACCCTGACTGAAGGTAAGACACTGCACCAGGGACTCGTTACTGGATCACCTGTAACCACCTGAAGGTCACATGATAATACCTGTGTGTAGAGCTTTCTGGTGATGGTGATGTGATTGATGAAGCTGATTGGCTGGTGTTGCAGGTATGAGTCTGCGTGGTATGGGTGTGGAACCGCGGTGCCGCTGCAGTGGAACCGAGAGCAGGCGAATCGGTAAACTGATTGAGAGTGTAGAACTCTTCCCCCCGAACCCTCACTGCAAAGAGACAGAGATCATGTGAGTCCTCAGAGTTCTACTGGACACTACATTATTATTATCATGGTTGCGCGCTGTACTGTTATCCCATTTATATTCTTCTTATTTTTCTCCCACTTTTCGGCACCTAACTCGTCCCGCAGTTTTCCAGATTGTCCGGTATGATCGCGTGAGGGGTGCTTGTATACAGCTTTTTGATCGGATGCACGGATTCCGAGTAGGAAGGAATTTTTCAGGAATTTTTTCCCATAGAGAATGAATAGGATCTAAAAACGCGTGCCTATCTGCCCTACTTCCGCTCGACCTAGAGACACCAAATCGGATACACTGGCTCGGGGCCAAATGAGTGTTGGATTAACCCGCACTCGTTCGTTTCTCTTTCTTTTCGCATCCCTTTTTCCTTCCATAGAGATTGAATAGGATGGAAAATTGTTTGCCTACGTACTCTACTCCCGCTCAACCTAGAGCCTCCAAATCGGATACAATGGAGACAGACATTCAGTGATGGATAGACCCGCACTCGTTCGTTTCTCCTTTTTTTTCCGCATCCCTCGTTCCTCCCATAGAGTCCCTGTCATTTTTAGACACACCGAAAGGTGGCTGTTTCGTTCGCACGAGAGGCGCGTAACTTCACATACACACTGAGGGCAGGTCCCCAAGCACTAATCCACAGCCACACTGACCCGCACTCCTCTATCTGTCGTTTATTCATCCCTCGTTCCTCCCAAAGAGTCCCAGTCATTTTTAGACACACCTAAAGCCGGCTGTTTCGTTCGCACCAGAGGCACGAAACTTCACATACGCACTAAGGGCAGATCCCCAAGCACTAATACACAGCCATACTGACCCGCACTCGTCTATCTGTTGTTTATTCATCCCTCGTTCCTCCCATAGAGTCCCAGTCATTTTTGAACCCATCTAAAGCCGGCTGTTTCCTTCGCCCGAGAGGCACGAAACTTCATATACACACTAAGGGCAGATCCCCAAGCATTAATACACAGCCATACCCGCACTCCTCTATCTGTGGTTTATTCATCCCTCGTTCCTCCCATAGAGTCCCAGTCATTTTTGGACCCATCTAAAGCTGGCTGTGTTGTTCGCCCGAGAGGCACGAAACTTCACATACACACTAAGGGAAGGTCGCCAAACACTAATCCACAGTCATACTGACCCGCACTCGTCTATCTGTCGTTTATTAATCCCTCGTTCCTCCCATAGAGTCCCAGTCATTTTTGACCCAAACCAAACAGTAATGCTTTGGTTCACCTGAGACCCACCAAACTTCACGTACTCACTAAGGGGAGGCCCCCAGATGCTAAACCACAGTCATACCGACCCGCACTCGTTTACTCATCCCTCGTTTCTCACTGAGCAAGCTGCGCAACCATCCCGCGTTTCCTTCAGGAAATGCACTTTTCTAGTTATTATTATTATTATTAATATTATTATTCAGCTGCAGAGTGTAAAGGGTCTGGAGTGTGATGTTGTTTGTCCTCTTTGATCCTCAGAGCGAAGCTGAAGAACACCGGTCAGGAGATCTGCCTGGACACTACAGCTCCGTGGGTCATGAAGGTCATTGAGAAGATCATGGCTAAGTGAGTACACAGTCCTGTATCTGCTGTAACTCATACTGGATACTGAATAACTCATACTGGATACTGAATAACTCATACTGGATACTGAATAACTCATACTGGATACTGAATAACTCATACTGCATACTGAATAACTCATACTGCATACTGAATAACTCATACTGGATAGTAAGAGGTCTGTAGGTGAGGAGGTTATTAATTTGATTCTGATTCTGTTTGTATTCCAGTAGGTCACCTTGAGGTCGGACCTCCTCTCCGCTCGTCCAACATCATTACTTGAAGTTCTCCTGGAGGTTCCACCGGAGTGGTTCTGAAGCTGGTGGTCTTTTCTTCACACCGGACTATTTATCTCAGTATTTATGTATTTATGTGTCCCAGTGTTATTTATGAAGGTGTATTTGAAGTGCTGTAATGGTGGTGTGTGGTTGAAGTTCCGGCTCAGGTTCGACCTGCACACCAGAAAGATCCACTTTTATTTTTCTACTGTAATAAAATTAAACTCTTTCAAACGAAGACGCTCTGCTTGATTCTGTTTACGCTTGTGTGAAGCGGTTACTGGAGTCAGTGTTCAGGGTCAGTGTGGTGCGCTGGTCAGAGTCAGCGGTCAGGGTCAGTGTGGTGAGAAGGTCAGAAGTGGAGATGTTCTATAAGTGCCCCCTAGTGCTGAGGTGGAGGAGAGCAGCCACTACAGATCCAGCAGCTGTTTACATTCAGCACAAAGTCTACCAATAAATCAATCAATCAACCTGTCAATCAATCAATCAATCAACCTGTCAATCAATCAATCAACCTGTCAATCAATCAACCAACCTGTCAATCAATCAATCAATCAACCTGTTAATCAATCAGTCAAGCAATCAACCTGTTAATCAATCAATCACTCAATCAATTATGATGTTCTGCAGGTTGATGTTCCCTGGGTGATGATCTGGAGGTTGATAATCTGCAGGTTGATGTTCTGCAGGGTGATGATCTGAAGGTTGATGTTCTGCTGGGTGATGGTGTTCTGCAGGGTAATGATCTGGAGGTTGATGTTCTGCAGATTGATGTTCTGCAGGGTGGTGGTGTTCTGCAGGGTGATGATCTGGAGGTTGATGTTCTGCAGGGTAATGATCTGGAGGTTGATGTTCTGCAGATTGATGTTCTGCAGGGTGGTGGTGTTCTGGAGGTTGATGATCTGTAGGGTAATGATCTGGAGGTTGATGATCTGGAGGTTGATGTTCTGCAGGTTGATGTTCTGCAGGGTGATGTGTTCTGCAGGTTGATGTTCTGCAGGTTGATGTTCTGCAGGGTGATGGTGTTCTGCAGGTTGATGATCTGCAGGTTGATGTTCTGCAGGGTGGTGGTGTTCTGGAGGTTGATGATCTGCAGGTTGATGTTCTGCAGGGTGGTGGTGTTCTGGAGGTTGATGATCTGCAGGTTGATGTTCTGCAGGGTGGTGGTGTTCTGCAGGATGATGATCTGGAGGTTGATGTTCTGGAGGTTGATGTTCTGGAGGTTGATGTTCTGTAGGTTGATGATCTGGAGGTTGATGTTCTGCAGGTTGATGTTCTGCAGGGCGATGATCTGAAGGTTGATGTTCTGCAGGGTGATGATCTGAAGGTTGATGTTCTGCTGGGTGATGATCTGAAGGATGATGTTCTGCAGGGTGGTGGTGTTCTGGAGGTTGATGTTCTGCAGGTTGATGTTCTGCAGGGTGATGATCTGAAGGTTGATGTTCTGCAGGGTGATGATCTGGAGGTTGATGATCTGAAGGTTGATGCAGGGTGGTGGTGTTCCTTTGACGTCCTCTAGGGGTCACCAGCAGAAACTGGATACTCTCTCTACTTATGCTAGTAAGTATGTTAGCACTTCCTGGGTAGGAGCTTAAGAGAGTTTGGAACATGTGCTCATGGCTGGTTCTTTCAAGACCCTGTAGCTCGTCTCCTGAGGAACCTGCGGGGCAAGTGCTTTTGTGAATGCTGATTTTGGATATGGGTTAAACTGATGAGTTGACCTGATACTAGAAGTTAAACTATCTATGCTAGCCTGCTATGCTAATGGTCTGGTGTATGTATGTGCTGGCTGTTTGCTTGTGGAGATAGGAGTTGATGATCCTTGATGTTGATGAGCCTTGCTTAAACAGCCCTGGAGCTGGTTAAACCTCGCCGGACAGACCTGACCTGAGCTGGCCGTCTCTGGTTAGAGGGTGTACATGTGGTCTTGTTACTGTCTGTGATGGTGTCTTCCCTCTTTCCACACGCTACAACGTTTGGGTTTCATTTTCATCATCAACTAAACATTCCTAACGCTGGAGTCCAACACCTGGTGCTGTCTGCTGGGTTCATTGGTGCTGTCTGCTGGGTTCATTGGTGCTGTCTGCTGGGTTCATTGGTGCTGTCTGCCGGGATCATTGGTGTCCGCTCTGCTGGGTTCATTGGTGCTGTCTGCCGGGTTCATTGGTGCTGTCTGCCGGGATCATTGGTGCTGTCTGCCGGGTTCATTGGTGTCCGCTCTGCTGGGTTCATTGGTGCTGTCTGCCGGGTTCATTGGTGTCCGCTCTGCTGGGTTCATTGGTGCTGTCTGCCGGGTTCATTGGTGCTGTCTGCTGGGATCATTGGTGTCCGCTCTGCCGGGTTCATTGGTGTCCGCTCTGCCGGGTTTTTCATTGGTGTCCGCTCTGCCGGGTTCATTGGTGTCTGCTCTGCCGGGACTGGCGCTGTCGGCGCTCAGCAGCGTTTGTGTGCATCTTTAGTTTTAGTTGGTTAGTTTACTTCACGGTAACGAGGCGGACTCATATCTGTAGTCAGTAGATGCTTCAGTGGGCGGAGTCCAGTCAGGAGGGCGTGTACATGAGGCTGATATCAAACCACTTTAATGATGTTTTATTATCAGATCAGTGCAGAACATCAACACCACCATTTACAGAACCACACGTCACGTCATCACAGCTCTACAACAGGTGTTCTAGACTCACCATCACACATATACATCTTCATTAAATTATTCTGGAGTAATACTGAATATCAAGCCGATTATGCTCTAGATCAAAGTAGAGCGTTTCTGTCAGTTGCTGAAGAATAAACTGTGTCCAGGAACCAAAAACCTTTTAGAACGTTTAATGACATGGAGTGTTATTTGTCCCTCCAGCACAGCATGTACAAAAATGGTTCTTTAGAGTTCTGAAAGGATCTTTGAGGAACCAGAAATGGTTCTACTTTGTCATCTTTATTTTTTTTTTTGAGTTATCATTTATCAGTGGGAAACCTTGGGGTGTTCTATGTGTTCCAAAGAATGTCTAATTGTTTTTGAGAACCAAAAAAGTCTGTCATTTCAAAGCAGAACCATCCTGTTGGCTGTATTTGAACACCGTACGTTCTGTAGTAGTACTCATGTTTTATTGTTACGTTTTGGTTGGGAACAAAATCTTTTAAATCGGCCAATCAGGATGGTTCTCTCGTTGGTAACCCTGGCCCAATGTATGGTTGAGTTCTAGATAACTAACTGTGAGTGGTAGAGTAAGCAAGTTGTGGGGTTCTAGATAACCAACTGAGTATGAGTGGTGGTGTAAGCAGGTTGTGGGGTTCTAGATAACCGAGTGTTGTGGGTAGTGTGAGCAGGTTCTGGTTAGTCGTTAGGAATGTGAAACATTGGTGGTTCAGCTCTACGTTAGAACCCTTCACTGAGAGACTCACTGATACGTACCAGATCACATACATGATAGAACGTACAGCTTAACACTAACATACTACTAGAACCCCAAAGGGTCCTTAGAACTTAGCTTCATCGTAAAGGAGGGTTTGGCTCTACCACTCACACTTTACCACTAACATTTGTACCTCACCACACTGTGAATTCTTTTAAGCTAAAATTAGCATTAGCATTAGCATTCACTCCTGGAACTGTTAAGAACAGCTGGTCTAGATGTGCGGCACCATGTGACTCATCTCAAATATAGTTAAAGCAGAAGAACAGCGCAAGGAGTCCGGTACAGGAAGTGCTGAGCGGTTAACAGGAAGTGCTGAGCGGTTAACAGGAAGTGCTGAGCGGTTAACAGGAAGTGTGCATGTTTTCACTGTAATACACATCCAGTGTTAGTGCAACTTTACTGAACGACACGGTAACAGTACTGAACTCACCACACAACCATCAAATCAGGTTCTACTCAGAACATGCAGGAACTCGTGAGGAACGTCACCCTGTAAATGTGGGTTCATGCAGTGCATCTCCAGCTTCCAGCACACTAACACTGCATTTCACTAACACTGTGTTCACACTACCACTGCTCCGGCTCGACAGACATGAACGCATCCGCCCCCCTCAGGCCGCACGTGGTGTTAGGAGGGAGTTCCTGTGATCACAGAGGCGTCTCCCGTCTGATCTCCCGCCTGCTTCATCGTCAGAACAACCTCAGTTAGCAGTCTAGGACAGGAACCCAGTTCCACCTTCCTAGTCTTCTCCAGTAGCTCCAGATAAGAACCCAGTACCACACACATCCTAGCTAGACTAACCCTCCTACTCCCTGTCCCGGCCTACTCCCTGTCCCGGCAGAGTCCGAGCTCCGGTTTGAGCGACTGTGACTGCACTTTCCTGCAGTGACCGCCAGCAGAGTCCACTATACCGATACCCAGCACACTGACCTCACCTTTACACACGTGGACAGAAGTGTTGGTACTGTTCCGTTCCAGAGAGAAGAACCCACAGGGTTCCTGAAATAACCTGAAACTGATAAACACTTTACTGAACATCAGACTCTGCTTCTGAACTCTGGATCAGCAGAACCATTTAAACCCAGACTAATAAAGCCCGCCTGGACGGAAACGATGGAACCTTCACTTCTCATTCTGTTGCAGAACCTTATGAGACAATCACTGCAAGCCAGCTAGTTCTGTCACTCTCAGTGAGACTTCTGCACCTGTCCACAGGTATTCTGGCCCACTCCTCATGAGCACCCTGCTCCGGCTGTCTCAGGTGTGAAGGGAGGCTTCTCCAGGCTGTAGATCAGGGCTCACAGAAGGCCGATTCAGGACAGCGCGGTGCTCCTCTCTGAGCCAGTCTCTGATGTAGCTGTGTGTTCAGGGTCTTTATCCTGTTGGAGGACCCACGCCCTGCGACTGAGACCGAGCTCTCTGACACTGGGCGGCACACTTGGCTCCAGAATGTCCTGATGGTCCTGAGATTTCATTGTACCCTGCACAGATTCAGGACACCCTGTGCCAGATGCAGCCAAGCAGCCCCAAACCCAAACCGAGCCTCCTCCGTGTTCCACAGGAGGTACGGTGTTCTCCTCTCTGTGTGCTTCGGTTCTGCGTCTGTGACTGTACAGCTGATGTGACGCACCAAAAAGCTCCAGCTGTGTCTCATCTGTCTGAAGGACACTCTCCCAGAAGGCCTGTGGCTTGTTAAGGTGCAGCTTGGTGAACTCCAGTCTTGGTTTCCTCCTCGGTCGTTCCTTGTACCTGGAGGTTCACCTCTAATCTCTTTGGAAGTTGTTCTGGGCTCTTTGGTCACTGTTGGTATTGTCCGTCTCCTCCGTCTGTCACCAGGGAGGTCGGCTACAGTCCCGTAGACCTTACACTCCTGAATGTGCGGCTGTAGTAACAGGAACATCAGGCTGCTTGGAGATGGTCTTGTAGGAGGTGAATAAAGAGGAGGAGGAGCTGAACGTGGGGCTGTTTATTAGGAGGAGTAAGGTTAGCCTGAGTGTTTGAGGAGCGGTGAGGCTCTGATAAACAGCAGGGGGTGCGCTCTGTGTTCAGGACCTGTAGTTTAGGTGTTTCCTACAGCGGAGCTGTCTGCGTCACTAACACACACCATTAACATTGCTCTGCTTTATGGTTCCGCTGTGGGCGCATGGTCGGTTCCTCAGTAACAGACCGCAGAGCTGAGCATGGAGAAGCTGTGAGATCAGAGAAGATCAGATTCAGTCCTCCGGTCTGGTCTTCAGACTAACACATGAAGACTGACTCAACACGCCAGTCAGGGCAGCAACGCTCATACTAACACACATTACAGCTGTACTCATTTGCATAAAGCTCAACATTCCGCTGAACCGCATCCCCCAGACCCACCGCGGTAGACTCACCACACTAGACTCACCACACAATGCGCGACCTGACGTTCACCTCCAGCAAAAAGCCGTCGCACCAGAGCAGTGTAGCTGCAGCTCAACATTCACACTGACACTAATCACCACATTAACACTGCAGAATTCCTCAGTCCACTGAGAACACTGACCACACGTTCACTGAGACTTTCATAGAAGCCCATTCCCGTCAGCCGGGAGGAGGAAAACCTGGAGCTTCCTGAACCAGCGCAGGAGAAAAACCGGGGAGACGGAATGGGCTTCTATAGTTCTATATCAAACAAACAGACAAATAAATAAATAAATGAACAAACAAATAAATAAACAAACAAACAAATAAATAAACAACTAGATAGATGGATAGATAAGGGTCCTGTAGTGTGACCACTAATCATGCAGTTGTCCACTAGAGGGAGCACCAGTTTGGAGACACATCAGTACGAGCGGGTGCCGGGTTCTCTGCGGCGCCGGGATCATAATTACACACTTCATACATCAAATCACAAGGACAGGGGGCGGGGTCTCCGTTCCCATGGCAACGGTGACCTACACAGTGATTGTGCTGCAGAGGATTGTACACAGTTTGAAGGGTGAAGAGAAAACGGCCTCAGGACGAGGGGCGGCGTCTCAGCCGAGGCTGGTGATGTTGGAACGGCCACCGGGGGGCGCTACGATCCGATGACCGGAACGTCGAGGAACGTTATCATCCACCTGAGCACCTGAACACCCAATAAAGCAGAACACAGAACCTTCGTTCAGTTACAGCTTACAGCTTTAATGAGGAGCTCCACCAGCTCCTTACACTCAACCCGCTGCACACCGGAACCGACATATGTGGTTCTACATGCTGTTTTGGAGGCTGGTGTCATTTTAGAAGTTCAGGGTTCTTTATTTCTTAAAACTACAGATTTACCACATGACCACTCGGAGAACCCTGAAGCATTCCGGCCATGTTCCGTGTAGATCTGCGGATCACTGCTGGTTTAGAAGGTTCTTCTAGCAGGAACGTCTAGACGCTCGGCTGCTGTGCTACTGCAGTGAAACGTGCCACACCTGATACATACACCTGACAGTGACTCACCTGAGAGGCTGAAGTTGGACTGGTGCAGGTTTCTGATTGGGACAGGCTGCTGGGTGGTGGGTGAGGTTTTGGCAGAGGGGGCGGGGGTTATGTATTTGGGAGTGGGCGGGACATCATACACTGGCCCATCATACACGCCCCGAGACACTGCTTGCGTGCCAGTCACCTACAAAACAAACAACATAAACCATCACCCACAACACAAACAAACAAACCATCGCCCGCGACACAAACAAACAAACCATCACCCACAACACAAACAAACAAACCATCGCCCGCGACACAAACAAACCATCGCCCGTGACACAAACAAACCATCACCCGCAACACAATCACCCACAACACAAACCATCGCCTGCGACACAAACCATCGCCCACAACACAAACAAACCATCGCCCACAACACAAACAAACAAACCATCACCCACAACACAAACAAACGAACCATCGCCCGCGACACAAACAAACCATCGCTCGCGACACAATCACCCACAACACAAACCATCGCCCGCGACACAATCACCCACAACGAACCATCGCCCGCGACACAATCACCCACAACACAAACAAACCATCGCCCACGACACAAACGAACCATCGCCCCCGACACAATCACCCACAACACAAACCATCGCCCGCGACACAATCACCCACAACAAAACCATCGCCCGCGACACAATCACCCACAACGAACCATCACCCGCGACACAAACGAACCATCGCCCGCAAAAAAAAAAAAAAATCACCCGCAACACAATCACCCACAACACAAACCATCGCCCGCGACACAAACAAACCATCGCCCGCAACACAAACATAAATGCCCGTAACACAATCACACGCCAGCAACACAAACAAACGCCTACCCGCAACACACACAAACAAAAAACAATCGCCTGAAACACAAACAATAGCCTGCCCACAACACAATCACCCGCCCGCAACACAAACAAACAAATGCCCACAACGCAAACAAACGCCCACAACACAAACAACAATCACTCGCAAACAAACAAACACCCACCCGCAACAGAAACAAACAAACACCTGCCCGCAACACAAACATAAAAATATTATTTTTAACAACACTGATAACGACACGTGATTGAGGCGGGCGAGTTGTTTCGCCGTTACGTGATTGAGGTGGGCGAGCTCATTTTGCCATTACGTGATTGAGGTGGGTGAGTTCGTTTCGCTGTTACGTGATTGAGGTGGGTGAGTTCGTTTCGCCGTTACGTGACTGAGGCAGGTGGGTGAGCTCGTTTCGCTGTTATGTGACTGAGACAGTTGAGCAAGCTCGTTTCGCCATTATGCGACCGAGGCGGGCAAGCTCGTTTCGCCGGTAAGTGATTGAGGTGGGCGAGCTCGTTTCGCCATTACGCGACAGAGGCAGGCAAGCTCGTTTCGCCATTATGTGATTGAGGCAGGTGGGCGAGCTTGTTTCGCTGTTACGTGACTGAGGCAGGTGGGTGAGCTCGTTTCGCTGTTACGTGACTGAGGCAGTTGGGGGAGCTCGTTTCGCCATTACGCGACTGAGAT
>JAVGWN010000378.1:0-14569 GCA_034552555.1 Semaprochilodus insignis
AGACCTTAAAGAAAATAACCTCAATTTGAATCACCATCACAATGCTGGTCAAAGAAAACAGATAGATGGATATTTCTCCCAAGCCATTTGGTCCTGTAGTACATCAGACGAGGGGAATGAGCTTTTTCATGATACAGGCCCTTTAGTGTCAGTAAAAACACTTCATCATCAGGTCCATGATGTGGTGGAGGTCAGAAGGTCAGGGATATATGTGATGGAGTGAACTCGGGGGCTGGAGGAGTGATAATAGAGTCGGTTAGTTCTTATCTATAACAAACACCTGCCGCCGCGGGCTGCTGGGGTTCTGAGACGCTGCACATGCTTTATGGGCTAGGGTGGAAAAACAACCCACAGTGAAACCTGCAACTCCACTGAGCACAGTGTGGTGCTGGACCATACTGATAGCATCCTGCATTATGATATTCTCTCTATTCACATCATGTTTAATATTATCATTAATAAGCCATCCAAGTAAGAGAACTCCATTTGAAACCTACCCCCCTTTATTATTTGGACATGGTTTGTCTTCTTGGCTCTCAGCCCACCACAGAAGACTTTAATACACCAGTTAATCCATGCTTTAATAAAGTGACTGTGTAAGTATTAATAATGTTAATACGTTGGTGTTAATAAAGTTAGCTGGTTAGAATTTATGGTGTAATATGGTTAGGGCTGCACAGTATGTTTACATACTAGCTCACCAGACCAAACAATGAGTCACCTTGCTAGTTTAAGGTGGTAGTAACTTCAGGCTCCTGTAGATGGCACTGCATGAGGATGATGGGGCTATAAATACACTTGGGGTGTGAGTGACGGGATCCATAGATTGAGAAGAGGTGGTACAGTGTAGTGAACGTCTCGTTCCATGTGTGGAAAATGGCTCCTGAGCAGATGTTAATGATTGGCTAAAAGGAGTGACTGCATTTGGGTATGCCAAAGACCATGGTGTGAAGGAAGTAGCTGAATGTGCAGGTGTATGGAAGCGTACAGTCACACGGGTCTACCAGCAGTGGCACAAATCCCAGTCTACAGGGAATTCTCCTCGGAATTATGCCAGGGAAGGCATCTATCAAATCTGATTCATGTCTTCTGCCCTATAAGTGCTGGGATAGACTCCGACATCCCCTGCATAAGCAGCTCAGAAGATGAAAGAATGATTCAAGTAGTTTTCCAGTAGAACTTTCTGAGCTCCAACCGCGCCACCTTCCAACTATATAAACCTTAAATACTTCCAGAATTAATCAGCCTATACGGAAAAAAGGATAATGGATGTGTCCCTTGTGTAAGCCTTGCCTGAATTGCTCAGATAGGCTGCACCCCGATGGTTAGTTTTGATCACTGATGTAGGTTACTGTGGAAGAGGGTAAATAACAGAGCGGCACTTTTCTGAAAGCATTAAAAGTGAAATCAGTTCATCAGAAATACAAATACATCCATTGAAGTGCGTCCCAGCGAGGGCTATTAATCATAATCTGCCTCATTGTCTCTCTCTCTCTCCCTTCCTCTCCCTCTCTTTCAGTCACGCTCTGTTTATTCTGCTCCAAAGAGCTGGGCGAGTCTCTGGGGTTGTTTTCTATGCATCCGCTCTGCCTTTACTGAGCCGCTTTAGCTCGAACCCTCCTGCTTACATTCCTGTGATTAGGCCGGAGTTCCAGACCTAATCGCCCTCATTCATACAGTCTCTCTCGCTCTCGCTCTCGTGCACGTTCACTCTCTTACAGTGCAGATCTGGGTCACTGTATGTCCACAGCTTGGACAGCTTAAACTACAGCAGCATTCCGAAGTGTTTTCCGTTAAGACATTGTTAAGACATTTCAACTTTAGATGCTTGAAGTTTGACTAATCTAATTCCAGGCTTAAAGGCCTGAGCTAAAAACAAAAAAAGCGTAAACTTCAAAAAGAAATTGCCTTATCGAGTGAAATGACCTTAAATGTATTCGATATGTCTAATCCTACGTTCACACTAGCAGGCGACAAGTCGCTTACGTCGCCCCAAGTTTGTTTCTTGTGTGTGTGTTCAATGCCGCTCGCATCTGGGCATGTACATGGTCCAGAAAAGCTAGCTAGTTTTGAAAACACATATTTTTATGATAAACCTAACTGCTGGCATTCGTGGCTAGCTTTATTGGCTGGTTAGCATGTTGGCTAACCTAGCTAGCTATCATATGACCTAACTCACACAGGGACACCAACAATGTCCGCTACTTTCTTCCACACTTCATTTTTCTTGTATATGTGCAAAGACGCACTGGGGAAAGAGGAAACAGCGGCTGTGAGCTTCTTCTCTGTGTTTACCACCACACTGCTGAACTAAAAACTCAGAGAGCAGAAGCGGGGGCAGACCTCGGACCCCCATGTCTACAATTGGTCTGAAGAATTACTTGGAGCCAGTTATTTACAATGTTGCTTTAACACATCATAATTTATTTACATTAAGTTGAGAAAACTCAGTTTGTTGCTTGTCGCCGTGTCGCTTGCCACTTTTCGCCAAATCACGCCTACAAACCGCGCACACCCATAGGTAATGACTGGTTGTTGATCTGTCACCTGCTAATGGGGGGTAGTATTTCAGAGTGCTGTAAGATTCTAAGGTTATTTAACTTATTTCAAATTTTTTTATAAACATTCTCACCAAGATAAAAGACAAGATAAGCTAATTACATTAGCTTAGCATAGACACCATTAACATAAAGAAACAGTTAGACCATTTGGTAACACGTTTTTTTTGAAAGTTATTTTACCCCTATTAAACTCCTTTTTGTTGTATAAAGTTACATAATTCTGTTCATCAAACCTCTAAAACTATAATATGCTACTATAAAATAATATAATATAATATTATATAATAAATAATAATGTTATCATATGAGCTAACTTTCGAAAATTCCACCAAAAACAATCCCCATGTATGGAGCGACTTGTTGCTTGTTTCCTCCATGGACGAGAACAGTAAAGGCGAATCTGTCGAAAGACTCAGTGACCTTTAGTGGGTGGTTTTAGCCTAACATACCTCTGCCGATTGGTAGAGATGGCACAGTCAGGTTGTGTAAAGTCCAACGCCTTCTTCATTAAGATGCTCAAAATGTGCTGTACTAAAAGTTGAGCAGAATGTTAAAGGGTTAACTTGTTAAATTCCTGAACCAGGAAATCAGACAATCATATTGTATCTAATCTTTTCAGAAATATGCAGAATATCTCCTGAGTGCGGCAGGATGTGGATGAGTCTTGTTTATCTCATGTCTGTAACAGTGAAGCGAGTAGAACACTGAACAACTAGAAACAGAAGATGTGCTGAATATAGCCGATAGCCTGTTAGGATGTGTCGGGATCTCCATACCTAATGAGAATTCCTTTAAGGTGGATCAGCACTTTTCTTTACCCTGCTGGGGATCTGTGTTTAAAAGAGATTATACTCTGGTTCAGATGCCGTTTCTCGGATCCGTGTGCCAAGGGATTGTATCAGGCTGATCCAGCCACACTGTAAATCTCCATGTGACCAGTAGCTGGGCGAAAGGAGATGATCCTGGGTTAGCAACTTGCTAATGCAAGCACATGGGCTGGATTAATCTGAATCCATGAGATTTGCACAGTTGTTGTGATTTGGATTTGAGTGAGTGAGATTCATAATGTTTTGAAACCTAATATTTAAAGGTCCATTAAATTACAGTAAACAAAAGAGAAGGAAGTGTATACTCGTCATGCAGTCATGATGCAGTCAATGTACATGTGCACTGTGACTCAGAGGAGCAGGGTTAACCTAACTATAAAGAAGACACAGGTTTAGGTTCCCTGGAACTTTAA
Source organism: Semaprochilodus insignis (assembly GCA_034552555.1). NCBI lineage: Eukaryota > Metazoa > Chordata > Actinopteri > Characiformes > Prochilodontidae > Semaprochilodus > Semaprochilodus insignis. The sequence goes on from JAVGWN010000378.1 coordinate 3,802, forward strand.
AAAAACATGGAGAATTCACTTTTCCATGATCCGTGCCCTTTTCTATACATAAGGTCATTGTTGTGTGCTTAGTAAGACAGACAAGGTGTTTTTAAAACGGATGCTTTTGTTGGTTTATACGCATGGTCAAGCGTAAAAAAGTGATTCAACAGCAGGATCGGTGCTGGACTTGTTCGTCTTGCCGGTTTGGCAGCGAAAGGTTTAGTTGTATAAACGCCGCTTTCTTTAGAACTGTGCTGTGCGCTTCAGTGGAACCGGATTGTTGCTCATCTGACCCACATCTTTATAAGCGTTTGCTCTGTGTGAGCTGTGGAGTGCGGTGAAAAGTGAAGTGTGTTGTCACTAAAGGGGGCTGCGTGTTTAATAAACCTCACCTGCCTGTCTGTTGATCTCTTCAGTGCGTTTCTGTTGAACAGGAGATGAATGCGGTCTGGTTGTGCTAACATCGCTTCACTCAGTGTCCCTCATGTTTACTCTCTTTTGTCTCTGCAGGGTCGACATGTTAAAACAGGTCAGCTCGCTGCCATTAAGGTCATGGACGTGACTGGGGTAAGATACTGTAATCTCACTGCAGCCTCATCAACCTCCCAAATCTTCACAAACACGCAGCAACATCTGACCTTCAAATGCCCACAGACTGTGTTCTATAAAGCTCAGTTCACCACAGCACTTTTACTCACTTATATGCTGTTTATTATTATTATTATTATTATTATTATTATTATTATTATTATAGGAAGCAGTAGGAGTAGTAGTAGTATTATTGGTATGTGCAGTAGTAGTAGTATTTGTTGTTGTAGTAGTAGTATAAGTAGTATTAGTAGCAGTAGTATTGGTATATGTAGTAGTGATGGTGGTGGTGGTGGTGGTGGTGGTGGTGGTGGTAGTAGTAGTATATTTAATAATAATAATAGTAGTATTATCAAAGAAGTAGTATTAATAGTAGTAATAGTAGCAGTAGTATTGTATGTAGTAGTAATAGTAGTAGTATTAATAGCAGTAGTACTGGTATATATAGTGGTGGTGGTGGTGGTGGTGGTGGTGGTGGTAGTAGTAGTAGTATATTTAATAATAATAGTATGGATATTAATAGTACTTTCAATGAAGTAGTATTAATAGTAGCAATAGTAGCAGTAGTATTGTATGTAGTAGTAATAGTAGCAGTATTAATAGCAGTAGTATTGGTATATATAGTAGTAGTGGTGGAGGTGGTGATGATAGTAGTAATAGTAGTAATAATCTATTATGAATTTAGCATCTACTATGACCTCAGTATCCTCCATGAATTATCCTGTAAATTTAGTGTATTGTATGAATTATTCAGTATCTTTTATGAATTATTCAGTATCTACTATGGTTTTATTGTATATGTTTGTATTATTAGTAGTATTAGTAATAATAATAGTCATAAATAATAATAATAATAAGTATTCTGATCCTTGTATAAACGGTTGCAGTCCGCTCTGTAGTTGTACAGTCAGTAATTATTACGGAGCTGCTGAGCCATTGTGTTTGACTGTCATGTTGCTGACTCCTGGACACTCATGCTCAGCTGAGTGGATTGACACTCAGCGTAAAGCTGTTCTTTCATATGTCCACCCACACGGTTTTCCCTTCATTAACTGGTTTCAGTGACTCAGACTGACCCACTGACCCGTTTTTATCCTCAGCACTCTGACTCTTCACCATCGCTGCTGCTGAGAGAACAATCACAACACATGCTCATCTGACTCACATCTTTTTCTTATTTTGTTATTGGGAAAGAATGGAAAAAAGAGATTATTTTTTTTGGTATTTTTGGTATTAAATATGAGAATTCCAGTATTGTAATAGCCATGACGTGACACTGTTATCTATTAACATGGATTGAAATACTTCAACCTGGCTAACTATCTGGTATCAGCCGCCCAGAAATCTGAATTTTGTCCAGACTGTAGTCCATGTTTATTACATAATCAAGTGTACTGATTAGACTCCATACACATATGTGAGTTTGTTTGGTAGATGCTAATTGGTGGTGTATAAGCTTCTATAGCTTGTTAGCTGCATTAGCCTTCTAGCTCCAGTGCTGAAACTGAAGACGCAGAGTGAAACATTTTGTGCATTCATTTTTTTAATTTTTATTTTTGCCAAGCTGTTGCAGTTAGGTTTAGGCATGTACATGTACGCTAAGTGTGTGTATCTGTTCTTCCCTCTCCTCAGGATGAAGAGGAGGAGATTAAAGCAGAGATAAACATGCTGAAGAAATATTCACACCATCGCAACATCGCCACCTACTATGGAGCGTTCATCAAGAAAAACCCGCCCGGCATGGACGACCAGCTGTGGGTGAGTACATCCTAGAGCTCACTAGCCAGCCCAGACCGGGTTTCAGACCAGCGTTTCATATACTCGGATTTGTTCTGTAAAGAGTATTTGTTTTTTTATGTATTAAGTTTGTTTTTATTTGAAGGTTTATGTGGATGTAATTTTGGGAATTGTTTCATTTTGTTTTGGGAGTAGCTTCAGAGTTTGCGGAGTGGGTCAATGCACCCCTGAATGAGACCTGGAAAGTTTTTACCCTTTAGCCCTGTAATAACCCTTAAGCCTTAAGAAGCTATTTATTAGTTTTGGTTCTAATTTAAAAAATTCTTAATAAAGTTGGAATAAAACATGCAAATATATTAGTTACATTTTAATTGTGTTTTGGATTTTTAAAAAAATATTTTAATATTTTTTTGTTTATATTAATGAAAATATTCAATCTGAAGTAAAAGATGACATAAAGGCAGGCATACACTGTGCAATCTTAGCCCAGATTTTAAGCCTGATATGGTCGGAGCAGACTGAATTTCATGATCGGGCCGAATTTCAGTTTCGTTTGGGCGTCGTTTGCCATGTGGGGTGAGAGGGGAAGTGATGTCCAAGTAACTGCCCAAACAAGCTCTGACTGAGCAGTCGGATGGTCAGATGAATTTATGACATGCCACTGCTTGCCTCACAGTTTAAACAGATCTCATGACCCGATTTCTCCAAATCACTTCCAAAACCACATACAACCAGTCACAGTCCTACCCAGCTGCGCACACATGAACCGAGGCTAAAGAGTCAACATTAGCAGTACCAGCGTCTGTATATGCAAACTGTACTACAGTGATGTTCATGTTGTCTCTGTAGTTCGGCTGGTTTTCACTTTCAGTGCAGGGTAGTAAAGCTAGCGAAGCTGTTGTAGCACAGTTGGTTTGTCAGCGGCTGAATCCCACATAATCAATCAGTAGTGTACTGTGTCAGATCTGGCTTCTACACTGAAACATTAGTCCAGTATGGAATTGTGTACACATGACTGAATCCAAAATGGCTCCGTATTAGACATATGAATCACTGTTGGTAGTTGCAGGAGCCACTTATCCTACATGGTGCACTATGTAGGAAGCAGGGACTCATTTGAGATACAGCCAGTGATGTTGCTCAGTACTCAGATGCGCAGCGTGTTGTTTTGAGTGAAGCATCTTTATTGGAAATTGCCTGTAGACAGAGCTGAGCTGTCTGTATGGGCTGCGTTTCACGTGCAGTGTGAGCACTCATGTCGTGTAATGTCAGTTGGACGGAGCACTTTCGTACAGTGTGAGTATATAAATCGCAGGTTTGCTCCGTACATTGTGAGCTGTGAGCAAACAGCAAGATTTCTAAAATCGCACAGTGTATGCCTGGCTTTAGTAGCTTTACTAGCAATTAGTAATTCATTCTTTTTCCTGTCTGTAAAAGACTAAAACTGCAAAACTGTGAAAAGGCCCCTCTTTTTAGATCTTTTTTCAAAACAGGTTAATTAATGCCTTTTATTTCACCAAGAAGACCAGAATAGCTACCTTGGACACTTAATGCAGTGCACTAGACTGCCAGTTATACAGTATGTGGTTGTGAGGTCACAACATGGTGTTCGGTTGCATCTGATTCTTTTCCCAGCCTTATGAACCGTGTTCAGCATAGCCGAGAAATCTGAGTCACTAAAATCCTAAAATTATGTAAGTGAACTAACAAGCATTTACACATACCTCATCGCTTCTCCAAAACTGCTCATGCTTAGTCACAGATCACTCGTGATGGTTGATGTCAGTGGACCAAAACAGAAAGCATGCGCACACTCAACAGTCTGAAAATGATTTCGCTCTTCCTTTTTTCTACAGACCGCAGACAGGATATGAACATCAACTATAAATACACAGAAGTAACTCGTGCAGTAACACATGATGGTCTGATAACGGCCTGCTTTTATTTTTAGTGTGCATTTCAATACCTACGCCATCCTCTGACGCCAAAAATCTATATATTTGTATCTATAAATTTTTATATGATCTGACAGACTGTAATACTCTACAGGAAGTAAAGGGGGCGATATGACTTTTACTGTTTCATTTAAAAATGTCACGGTGTGGATAAGGGTGTGGACCCAAGCGCAGGGCGGGGAGCTCAAATAAAGGAGACGCCAACGGTGTTTATAAAAGAACCGAAACAACCAGGAGAGGGTCAAACAGAAAAGGGATGTATTTTCTTTTCTGGGTCTTCACGTTTCTTTCTCTCTCTTTGTTTTCTCTCGTTCAATTTGACCCACGTTTTTCTTCTTTATTTATTTATTTATTTATTTAAGTTTTCTTTTTTCTATGCATGCGTCTTGTCTCTTTCTCTTTTCTTTTGCAGCACGTGTCTTGTCTCTTTTCTTTTCTGTTCTTTCCTGTTCTTTTCTGTTCTTTTCGCTAATACCAACACCGGCTACACCTCTACAAAGGTGTAGCAGTTGACGGCTGCTCGGTGGGGGCTTATATGGCTGCTGCATCAGGTGCATCTCGTTGGGTGATCAACCCGGGGCATTCTGGGGGTTGGAGTTCCGGACTGTAATTACCTCGGGGAGCCCGAAGCCTTACAAAAAAGGGCTCTATAATGTTCATGTGATCCACACAGTCATTCTGACAGACTGTAATACACTACAGGAAGTGCAGGGGGCAATATGACTTCTACTGATGACTATGACTTCTTCTGAATGACGGAATCAAATATACCCCATCATAATAGTACATGTGTTTTGATGAGCTGCTGTTCAGATGACCCGAGGGGGCCAGTGTTGTGTCTACGGATCAGAAGATTCTAAGTTTGACTCCTGGCTGGCTTGTCTCTCTATGGTGCAGGCATGGGATGGAGGTTAGGGAACCAGCCTTGTGCTCAGCGCTTCCCTAAAACCGACAGTAACGACTGAAATGCCCTTGAGCAAGGCCCCTAATCCCCAACAGCTCCTTGGGTGCCGTGGATAGGACTCTGGGCAAGTAGGCTCACTGTGTGTGTGTGTGTGTGTGTGTGTGTGTGTGTGTGTGTGTGTGTGTAGATGTTTCCTCTTGTGACCGGAGGGTCGCTGGTTCGATTCCCTAAACAGACAGTAGCAACTGAAGTGCCCTTGAGCAAGGCACCTAACCCCCAGCTGCTCCTCTTGCGCCGTGAATAGGGCTTCCCACCACTGCGGGCAAGTGTGCTCACTGCCCCCTAGTGTGTGTGTTCACTAGTGTGTGTGTGTGTATGTGGGTGTTTCACTTCCCGGATGGGTTAAATGCGGAATACACATTCCTCTGTGTGCAGCACAAATGGCACAAAATGGCTCAGAGAATGACTGGCCTCACCTAAATTGCCGTTTTGGATGCAGCTATAACCACACAGCTATAATCACACTACCGATTGAGTAATACGGGTATAAAGTGATTCTGACGTGGTGATGATGATGATGATGATGATGATGATGATGATGATGATGATCTTCTAAAGGTAGGAAGCTACGTAAAGGGCAGATATGAGTGTCTGCTGCAGATTGTAACCTGTCTGTCTGTGTGGTTGTGCAGTTGGTGATGGAGTTCTGCGGAGCCGGCTCTGTGACAGACCTCATTAAGAACACGAAGGGGAACTCGCTGAAGGAAGACTGGATCGCCTACATCAGCAGAGAGATCCTCAGGGTGAGAAAACACAGTATCTGTAAAGTAGATTCAGGCCAGCACCAGTTGTGTTTGTGTGGTCTGCTGTGTTCACCCTGCAGATCAGGGGTGCCCAGTCTTATTCACAAAGGGGCGGTGTGGCTGCAGGTTTTCATTCCAATGACAGCAGGAGACACACGGATTAAATAAGTGAGGTCAGGTGCCCTGCTGCTTGTTTAAAGGGAGAACCTGCAGCCCCAGTGGCTGGATTGGATACCCCTGTGGTAGATGTAAGATAGGGACGGTGGCTCATCTGTTGCTGCACAGTTTGTGTTAATCATAGCTTGATTAATGTAACTGATGTTATATATGACAGTAAGTGTGAATACATACATATATATATATATATTTATCAGCCATTAAAAAAGCATTAAAAAGCAGTGTAAATCTGAAATATTGTTATTTATTTTAATGATTGCAAACCTTAGATGATGAACCTGTGTGTGCTTTTCAGGGTCTGACACACCTGCACCAACACAAAGTCATCCACAGAGACATCAAGGGTCAGAATGTGCTGCTCACAGAGAACGCTGAGGTTAAACTAGGTGAGCGATCCGCCCTGATGGCCTCGGAGACTTTCAATTATATATGTGTGTGTGTGTGTGTGTGTCTGTGTGTGTGTGTGTAAAAGATATAATGCGTGTGTGTAAAAAAAGGTGTGTGTGTGTGTGTCTGTGTAATATTGTGTGTGTGTGTGTGTGTAATGAATATGTAGGTGTGATATTGTGTGTGTGTGTGTGTGTGTGTGTGTGTGTGTGTGTGTGTGTGATGTGTGTCTGCATGTGTGTATGTGTGTGATGTAGTGCATATATGTGTGTGTGTGTGTGTGTGTGTGTGTGAGAGATGTAGTGCGTGTGTGTGAGTGAGATGTAGTGCGCGTGTGTGTGTGTGAGTGAGAGAGATGCAGTGTGTGTGAGTGAGAGAGATGCAGTGTGTGTGTGTGTGTGTGTGTGTGGGCACGCACGCACTCCCCACTGCTAGTGTGTATATGGGTTGAGTGATTTGTAGATCAGAGATTTGTATGTGCTATGGAGGTGTTGAATCGGGGTCAGAGTGTTCAGTTTGCGGTGTTGGTTGGGTTCAGTAATATTGGACTGTTTTTTCCTGTGAACAGGTGCGACTTGATTTATTCAGCTGTCATGTGTTTATCTCTCCTGTGTGTTTGTTGTGTTCACCACGTGTTCTGTGTGCAGTGGACTTTGGCGTGAGTGCCCAGCTGGACCGGACAGTTGGTCGAAGGAACACATTTATCGGCACCCCCTACTGGATGGCCCCTGAAGTGATCGCCTGCGATGAAAACCCCGAGGCTACGTATGACTTTAAGGTGAAGCAGCGCACTCGTTTATTTACACTTACCAGTATGTTTGTTCATGTTTCAGTTTAACCCTGTAAAACCCTGTAAACCCCGTGTAGTAGATTTATTATTCAGTGGTTACAAGGACTGCAGTGCAGACTGCCTGGGCTAGTGTTAGTTTGTAGCAAGACTGTGGACCCATTGGGCTTTTAAGGGGTTAAATATTTACTTGCATTTACCTTTTGTTGATGTTTATGTTAACTGCTTTATAGTTACAATATGTTCAATATCACCAAAATATTTGGTAAATTATTTCAGTTCAATCCATTTACGTTTATTATTATTTTATTATTTCAAGAATAAAACGTTAAAGTAAACTGATATAATGAATCAGTATAATGATATAATGAAGAATAAATTAGTGTAAATAGAGTTCATATATTAAAAGAAACAGAACTGCCAGTCAAAAGTTTAGACACACTCGACTAAATGGATGTGGTTGGTGATCTTAAAGACTCTACAGGCTCACACTTAACAGCTCCAACTGATGAGAGTCTGATACAGTTCATATCCTGATATACCACATATACTCTTGATGTACCACAGTCTTATATTTCTCCATATCTCCACCTCTAATATGTATTTAGTTACGCAAAAAAAACTTTGAATCTCTTTTTCTGCACAGTGTAAAAGCTCTAGTTCTCCTTTCAGTTTAGTGAATATTCATGATGGACTGACCAATAGAATTGCTCCAGAATTGCCTAGAAAAACAATATTGATTTATGAGCCTCCACTGCAGGTTAAGAAAGCTGTTTCATCCTCCTGTAAAGTTCCGTTGTGGAGTTTTTTTAAGGTGGACTGTATAATTCCATGAGTGCTATTTTATAGTTTTCACTTTTATTTTTAGTCTTCACTTTTATTCTGAAGTAAAGCAGTAAGATAAACAAAGGAGAGCCTGCTATGAGTAGCCGTGTGTAAACTTATGAATGGTGGTGTAACGTGTTCTATGTTTGGTATATGTGAAGTGAAGTTGGTTCAGGACTAACGATTAGACATTTCTTTAATTCGTTTTATGTAATTTTGCAAATATTAGTCTTGCAGTTTTGGGCTGATGTGTTAGTAGCAGGTTTCTTCCTGGAGGCTGTGTGTAGTGGGTGACTTCTGAACGTATATCTTGCGCTGATCTGGAAGAACTGGCTGTTTTTTACTACAGGATTCCAGAAATTACAGACTGCATCCTTTTGTGGGCCTTTAAGTGGCTGTTCTGACACATCCTAATAACTACTGCAGTTGGGTTTCACCATATCTTTAGTATTTAACCAATAGCCTTGTACCATTTTTCCAGCTTTGTGAAGCGTTACTGTCTGGCAAGGGACCGGATTTGAGTAAAGTCTGGTGTGAAGAGTTGGTTTTATCTAGTAAACAAGCTAGAAATATTTTGCAAATAAAAAATGTTTGGTCAAAAGCTGTAATGGGGCGTAAATGACTTAATAATTCGCCCTAATTGTAAAGGTGTGCTCAGCTTTGGTTCAGTGCCTTTCTACAGTGGCGCTGTTGTTTTAGTACAGTCTGAGTAAGCTGATTTCTCAGGGGCAGTTTATGAGACAAAGTCATAACCGCCCTGGAAAAGGCAGTAAAACATTAATTTAATTTTTTGGGAATGTTCTCATTTGAGAAACTATTTAAAGCATATTAACCAATATACTTAATTGGATTGCCTTGATTTTATCAGATTTGTTGCTGTATTATTAACAAATAACAGCTTAACCAGCTGAGATTTCCGGCTGTGTTACTTTTGCCGTGTCCCAAACCGCATACTAGCACACTGAGCAGCCTGGTAAGAGACCGGGTTTGAGAAATGTCTGGTGTAAACAGCTGCTTCTATCTAGCAAACAAGCTTGAAATATTTTTTGATTAAAAGCTGTAATGGGGTATAAGTAATTCAATAATTAGCCTTAATTGGAAATTGCATTTCAGGTATGCTCGAGTTGGGGTTCACTGAGTTTCCACAATGGAGCTGTAGTGTCAGTATACGTTTCAGTTTAAGTTTTAGGTTTGTCATTTGCACAACATGTCAGGACATTTATGCACTGAAATGCTTGTGGTGAGGCTCAGGGTAATACTCTACAGCAGGGCGGCATTAATATACCTACTAACTAAACATATTCAAATAAAGAGATATAAAAGAGATATTAAATAAATACAAAATGCACAAAATATATACACAAAATACAGAATATACAAAGACAGGAGGGGTCTGTAGAAATTCTCTGAGATGTATGTTTATTAGACAAGGATTGTTTAAAGTGACGGACTGATATATTATTAATAATAATAAAGTGTCAGAGTTCAGTGGTATTGGTGAAAGGCTCACAGCTTGTTCATGAACCTGATAGCCTGTGGGTAAAGACTGTTCATTAGGCGGTTTGTTCTGGCCTGGACACCTGCTGTGGCTGATAGTCTTGTATCGTTTTTCCATCTTTCTGAAGTATTACTGTCTGGTACGAAACTGAAATTGAGGAAACTCTGGTGTGAACAGCCGGTTTCACCTAGCAAACAAGCTGGAAATGTTTTGCCAGTAATGTTTAGGTCAAAAGTTGTATAATAATAATTCCATAATAAGCCCTAATTGGAAATTGGGTTGGAATACTGGTATGCTCACCTTTTGGTTCAATGACTTTCTACAGTGGTCCTGTAATGTCATAATGTCTGACTGACCTGACGTGACAGCATGTGTCCTATTTTATATTTCATATACTATCCGGTCACCTTTACTCGTTTAGCTCTTCTACCTAACCTAAACAAGTGCTTACGGATCGAGTGGTAACGTCCCACGCGAGTGCAGGTATCGACTAGCACAAAATTCATTAATAAGAGATCGGCACTTTCTGTGGTTGGGTGCTTTCAGGCTGTCACAGTGCTTCTATGTCTCTCTCTTTCCTGCCTGACATATTTTGGCTTCACTTTTGTTTTTTCTTTTGTCAGCGTTCGCTGTGTAGGCCTGTTTTCAAGTGTGTTCTTGTGGTTAAGTGCTTGCTGTCTGTCTGACTTTAGTGTTTTGCTCTCTCAACATCTGTTAACGTAACAGCTACTCTCGAGGCAGGTTCTTGGGGTTAAGCAGTCTGTAGTGTTTCAGTATTGTAAGTACTTTCCTAGAATTGGGTCTGATAAGAACTCAGACATGGACTTTCTGTTGGAGATGTGAATTATAAGCATTTTTGCTTATAATCATTACCTGCACACATAGGAACTGTCACATTGCTTATTGAGTATGGTATGCATATTGTGATCATAATTATGCAGTGATGCAAGCAGAGGCAGTGCTCTACTGTGAGATAGCCATACCAACACACTACGCACAGTGCACTAATGCATTACACTTACTGAGTTACTGAACACCAACACACTACTTACAGTACACTATCATTACACTTACTGAGCTACTGCACACCAACACACTATTTACAGTACACTAACGCATTACACT
>JAVGWN010000379.1:0-14567 GCA_034552555.1 Semaprochilodus insignis
TAAGGTGTTGTTAGCCTGTTGCTATAGTATCCCAGGTGGTTGCTAAGGTGTTGTTAGGTTGTTGTTATTGTACCCCAGGCAGTTGCTAGGTTGTTGCTATGCTGTTGCTATGGTATTCCAGGTGGTGGAATTCCAGGTTGGTGATGTTGGGGTTTTGCTATGGTATCCCAGGTGATGGCTAAGGTGTTGTTAGGCTGTTGCTATGGTACCCCAGGTGGTTGCTAAGGTGTTGCTATGCCATTGCTATGGTATCCCAGATGGTTGGTGGCTAAGGTGTTGCTATGCTGTTGTTATGGTATTCCAGGGTGTTGGTTGCCAAGATGTTGCTATGGTATACCAGATGGTTGGTTGCTAAGGTGATGCTAAGCCATTGATATGGTATTCCAGGTGGTTGGTTGCTAAGATGATGTCAGGTTGTTGCTATGGTGCAGCAGGTGGTGGGTTGGTGATGCTAGGCTGTTGCTATGGTATCCCAGGTGGCTGGTTGCTAAGGTGTTGCTAGGCTGTTATTATGATAACCGCTTACCTACGTTTAACACTTTAAAGAAGAACTGTGATGTTTCTGCTACAGTCTTTACATGGAGCACAACACAGGAATAGCAGAGTAAAGCAGGAATAGCAGAGTAAAGCAGGAATAGCAGAGTAAAGCAGGAATAAAGTAGGAATAGCTGAGTAAAGCAAGAATAGGAGAGTAAAGCCAGAATAAAGTAGGAATAGCAGAGTAAAACAGGATTAACAGATTAAAGCAGGAATAGCAGAGTAAATCAGGAATGACAGAGTAAAGCAGGAATAGCAGAGTAAAGCAGGAATAGCAGAATAAAGCAGGAATGACAGAGTAAAGTAGGAATAGCAGAGTAAAGCAGGAATAGCAGAATAAAGCAGGAATGACAGAGTAAAGTGGGAATAGCAGAGTAAAGCAGGAATTTCAGAGCATAAGTTTCCAGCTTTAAATTACTGTTTAGGAAGCTCTGAGCTCTTCATTACTCATTTGAAACCAACTCTTTCTCGGGGCTGGAAAATAAACTAAATTTGCATTAAACAAACTGTTTATTTATTATTCCCTTCATCACATGAAGAATAACATGAGATGGTGTTTTTTTCCATCCAGGATAAATAAACGTGTTTGGAAAACTCTGTTTTCTCTCTGAGCACAAACAAAAGCAGCCAAAAATAAGCAGGAGATGTTTTCCGCGTGTTAAAAGCAGCACAGTCAGTCTTCACTATCAGTCTCAGTAAACATGAGGAGGTGTTTCATTATAACACCTCCTACACTCTGAGAGGGGAAGGGCTCTAAATGCATATGCAAATGAGGAAAACCAGCAGAGGCCCCAACTTTGATCTGATTATAGACACACCACAGAAGACACTGGAAATGAAGGTAGAGCCTTGTGGAGTTTGAGGCTGTAGTGTCGAATGAACCTAACAGAGCATTGAATCAGTAACTGTGGCTTTTAGAAATGGTTCCAGCGCTTTACTGAGCAGGTTGCAAATAAAATGAAGCTCAGTTGGTTCATGTTTGGGTAATGTGAGTGCTTCTTCAGTAAACCCTGCAGTGGAATATGGTGTGCTCCGTTTGGGCAGGAATAACTGCAACTAAATGTTTCCAGTAACTGTTGATCCATCCTGCACATCAGCTTGGAGGAACTTCATCCTGTTCCTCTGTACGGAACAGCTCCAACTCTGGGATTTGGTGGTTTTGCTCCAATGAACTGCTCAGGTCCTTCCACAACATTCCTATTGGATTAAGATCAGGACTTTGACTTGGTCATTCCAGACCATTAGCTTTACTCTTCTTTAACTGTTCTCTGGTAGAACCTCTTGCGTGCCTAGGGTCGTTGTCCTGCTGCATGACCCACGTTCTCCTGAGATTCAGCTCAGGGACAGATGTCCCGATGTTCTCCTTTAGAATTCTCAGGTATAATTTAGAATTTATTGTTCCATCAATGATTGTGAGCCGCCCTGGCCCAGGTGCAGCTACACATGTGCAAACCATGATACTACCACCACCATGTTTAACAGATGCGATAAGGTTCTTATGCTGGAATGCAGTGTTCTCATTTCTTGAGACAGAACCCTTTTCAATTAAACATTCTACAGTATTTTGGTCTAATCCGTCAATTAAACATTATTCCAGTAGCTCTTCCGGCTTGTCCATGTGGTCGTTATCAAACTGCAGACAGGCAGCAATGTTCTTTTAGGAGAGCAGTGAGGTTCTCGTTGCAGCCCTGCCATGCACACCATTGTTGTTCAGTGTTCTCCTGATGGTGGACTCATGAACATTAGCATTAGCCACTGGAGCCTTTGGCTGCTTAGAAGTTCCCCTGAGTTCCCCAAACTCTTCAGAGATGGTTCTGTAATGTTCTCCAGCCTGATGTTAGCCTTTTTAGTAAAAGTTGCTGATTTTCACGTTGGACCAAATGGGGGCGCCAATCACTTGGGTCCTTGTAGCAAATGCGTCTGCTGGGGCAATGGCAGGAAATGATGGTGCTTTAAACGCTGCACGTTAGACTCTACCAGAGGGAGGTTGCTCTCTCCTTTGGTCTCGTGGTCTCTCTCCTTTCTTCTGTGGACACCCCTTCCATAAACTTACAAAAACCTGAAAACTACCATGAATGTGGCTTGACCTGGCCAACCACGGGCTCATGGACTGAGCTGGCCCCCTTTGGTGGTGATTCAGAGACTCGGACTTCAGGTGAGTTGATCTCTCAGTGGGTCCAACTAGATGTAGGCACACATCGTTACTTAGTTTCACGTCTCACGTCAAGTTGCAACACGTAGGGGCAGTGTGTCTTGGCTACAGCCAGGGTGAGAATATGTTAACTAAACCCTAGACAGTTTGATGGTTTGGCTCCATGCGTCAGTGATTTCTGGGCTTGTAACGGTCCAAGCAAAGGGGATTTCTGAGGAACCTCAGAAGAGCTGTTGATGCTTTGATACACTTCCACAAACATGTGTTGTGAAGACTTTGATAGCCCACTCACACCTGATCATCATCATCCCACCTGACTCTAATTATACCTTCAAACTAACTGCTAATTATAGAGGTTCACATTCTCTTACAGATCTGAAATACTGGATCATCGATCTCAATGAACGAATGACAAAGTTATATTCTTATCTTTGTCTCGTTTGTGTACTCGGGTTCTCTTGATCTACTGATTGTGTTTTAGATCATATTTATGCAGGCTGTATGGAGAAGGGTTCGTAAACTTCCAAGCACCACTGTAAATTCTGGGCCACTGTAACAGATTACTGATTTGTCTTGTAGGTATTTACGGTGTCGGAACTCTCATAACCAAGCCTCCTAGAGACTCAGGGTGGTTTGAGGGAAGCATGCAATACGGCGCTTTCCCCTCTCACTCATACAGCCCACTGTAGGCCCACTAACACAAATTGCTTTCTTCTTCTTCTCCTTCTTCACGTTTTTTAATCCACGGGTAGGCATGGTGTTCTTCCCGAAGTCTCCAGGGTCCGTCTAATCACAGCGAGCAAATCTGTATGTGTCACCCTCGGAAAGGGAAAATAGCCCATCCATTAGCCCCTGGAAGAGAGCTGAATATTTCATTGGGTAATTAAGTCCGCCTGGAATGAAGAAGGACCCTTTAAACTCTCCTTTCTGGGTGACTTCGTAACAGATTATAAGTGACTAATGGAAAGTACATTAAACAAGACACGACGGACCCCGCCGTGTGACCCGAGGAGGAGAAAAAGAAGCCCAGACTGAATCTCATCTGGTGGGTGCGACTCCCTCTGTTCCTCTCTCTCGTATTCAGCCTCCTCGCAGGCAAAATGCAACTTGACACGCGTGAGAAGCTCAGCGAAAAGGCAATGCATTCCAATTTGCTCACCTTTCAAACTTCACCAGCGCTATCTGTTGCCGACTTTCTCCAAAGCGGGACGTTCTGGCTTTTTGTCCATCTGTCTTCCGCAGATACCAATCAGCGATCCTCCTGAAGGTGCTCTCATTTGACGGAGAGCCTGATGGCCGCCTGAGTGCCTTTGTTTTCCTCACCTCTGCGCCCTTTCCCCATGCCGAACATCAACAGAATACAAGGTCGTTCGGAATACAAGGCTGAGATCATGTTTTAAAGATTAGTGGTGGAACCTCAGGGTCAAACTGGAACAAATGAAAAGAGAGTGCACTGACGAAAGGACTTTACTGATGACGTAACTGCAGTTTAAACTACGTATGGTGCTCTGAACAAGTCTTTCAGTTCCTCAAAGAAATCTTCAGGGACGCCTATAAAAATTCCTGGAGCTTCTCATCATCCAGATAACCCAATAACACATTCAGTGGAGTTGAAGTTCTAGACTGTATTCTGGGGTGTTCAGTTCATTGTTCTGAGAACACCAGCAGCTTCTTTGTTTGATGTGTGTGTCTCCTTTTCTCAGTGAGGAGCTTCAGAACAGAACAGCTACACCTCCTGTCAGATCTCCACAGTGTTGAGGTGTCTTCTCACAGTGGAAAGATGGACAGAAACACCTGTGGATGTTCTCAGATCTGAATCAGCTTGATGTTCTCCTCTCTCACAGAGATGAAAGCTGTTTTTTGTCTGATGGGGACAGTGTTGGTGGGTCTATCAGGTCTTCCAGGTTGTTGTTAGGAGTCTAATTTTCTCTGTAGCTGTTGGGAACTCTTTGACTTTCTCCCTCCTTGTGGAAGACAAGTCAAGTCAACATTTATTTATATAACGCCTTTTACAACAGATGTTGTCACAAAGCAGTTTCACAAAGAAACTGGTGTCTGAGCCCCCAGTGAGCAAGCCAAGGGCGACAGAGGCAAGGAAATACTCCCTCAGTTCAAAAGGAAGAGACCTCGAGAGGAACTAAGACTCAAAAGGGGAACCCATCCTCCCATCCTGGTCAACACCAGATAACAAGACAAGCAAAGGAAAGAAGCGTTCAGTGTTTGTAAGGTAGAGGAATAAATGTCTGATTAGTCTGTAATTAAATAGCTGGGTCATCAGATGGGTCAGCAGGACGCAGGCCAAGCTTCCACAGTGCAGGACAGCCAGGAGCTCTGTGGTAGTTAAAGGCAAGCAGTGGCACCCAGTCAAAGTAGATGTAGCAACAGCATCAGGCCGCACAGGATGGGCAGCAGTTCAGCTTTTCCTCCAGACTTCCATCTAGTCAAGATATACCCTCTTCTCCAGACCTCCTGCTACTCAAGATCTACCTTCTCCTCCAGATGTCCTTCTACCCAAGAACTACTTTCTCCTGCAGACCTCCTCCTACTCAAGAACTACCTTCTCCTACAGACTTGCTTCTACCTTCTACTCAAGAACTATCCTCTCCTCCAGACATCCTTCACTCAAGATTTACCCTCTCCTCCAGATCTTCTTCTGCTCAAGATCTACCTTCTCCTCCAGATGTCCTTCTATTCAAGAACTACCTACTTCTCCAGACTTTCTTCTACTCAAGGTCTACCCCCTCCTCCAGACCTCCTTCTACTCAAGGACTACCTTCTCCTCCAGATGTCCTTCTACACATGAGCTACTTTCTCCTCTAGACCTCCTTCTACTCAAAAACTACCTTTTCCTCCAGACCTCCTGCTACTCAAAATCTACCCTCTCCGGCCACTGTTGCTTTATTTGTCCTTGTAGCTCATTGTACAATCGGAGTTCCCTACTAATAAGTGTGACACTGTGGAGGCGTTCATGGGAGCTCATGGGCGTAAGTCCTATATATATGAGATGTCCTGAAGGCAGCTGTAGTCTCAAATGAATGTTTTAGTCAAGTGGCCTTGAGAACTGGTTTCCCGACACAGCAGCAGAGAGAAAACAAGCTAATTCATTTTAACATCCGACCCATATGCTCCGAAGTTCCGCCGCTGATCTTTACTGTAATCTTACCGTGCGGCTCAGAGATGGAATTATCACAGCTGAGCTTAAGGAGAGCTATCATTATGAGATAGTGGCACAGCATGAAACCCCTAGCAGAAGCTCTTAAGTCAGTGATCTGAAAGTGTGTAATATAAAGACACAGCGGTGAACGTTTTATAACAAGGTAATGAACCTTCATTCAAGGGCTAATAATAACCCAACGGAGCAGCTCTGTGTCTGACAGCCAGTGTACATAATGGACTATAAAGTTTGCACAGCTTCATGAGCCTAGATCCATCAGTGGACTGCCGTGGTTCTGAAACAAATGCATGGTGGTGCTTCAGAGTTTGCTGGACATCGAGCATGATTGTCCTGTTTTGGGTCCGTCTGCTCGATTATGAGTGTTTTAAGAGCGCCTACTGATTCCTGCCTCCATTGATTTTCCTGTGTGTGGGCAGTTATAAATGTTTATGCTGCTGGACGTGCTGATGCTTTTTTTTAACAGCCTCCGCTCTTTCTGATGCTGTTTGAATGCCGTGTCTCGGGGTGCTCTTGACCTCCTCCGGTTTACTTGATCTTGAGCCATTTCATCCCATTCGGCAGGAGTAATATGCCGTTTAAGGAGATGATACCTGAAGTGCTTGAATCACCGTCTCGCCTTCAGCTGCCCTTATGTAACCCGCACTCTGAGTAAATGTTTTATGACAGCTCTGGTGATATCTACAACGCTAGCTTCCTCCAGGACAGAGCTGCTGGAGTGCTCGTCCTTCAAAAGCTGTTTTTTACAATCTTTCAGTTGTGCTTCTGAAGGGCTACATCTACAGCCTAATTATGGGCTATGTAAGACAAGACAGAAGTGTTAGATAAAACCCTAACCCCTACATTTAAACTTAACCCTAACCCCTACATTTACACTAAACCCCCTAATCTCTACATTTACACTAAACCCCCTAACCCTTAAGTTTACACTAAACCTTAACTCCTACATTTAAACTAAACCCCCTAATCTCTACATTTACACTAAAGCCCCTAACCCTTAAGTTTAGACTAAACCCTAACCCCTACATTTACACTAAACCCCCAACCCCTACATTTACACTAAACCCCTAACCCCTACATTTACACTAAACTCGCTAACCCCTATATTTACACTAAACCCCAACCCCTACATTTACACTAAAACCTAACCCCTACACTGACACTAAACCCCCTAACCCCTACATTTACACTAAACCCTAACCCCTACATTTACACTAAACCCCCAACTCCTAAATTTACACTACACCCTAACCCCTACATTTACACTAAACCCTAACCCCTACATTTACACTAAACCCCCTAATCTCTACATTTACACTAAACCCCCAACCCTTAAGTTTACACTAAACCCTAACCCCTACATTTACACTAAGCACCCTAACCCCTATATTTACACTAAACCCCAACCCCTGCATTTACACTAAACCTTAACCACAACATTGACACTAAACCCCCAACCCCTAAATTTACACTAAACCCTAACCACTACATTTACACTAAACTCCCTAGCCTCTAAATTTACACTAAACCTTAACCCCTACATTTACACTAAACCCCTACATTTGCACTAAACCCTAACCACTACATTTACACTAAACCCCCAACCCCTAAATTTACACTAAACCCTAACCTCTACATTTAAACTAAACCCCCTAACTCCAACATTTGCACTAAACCCCAACCTCTACATTTACGTTAAACCCCAACCTCTACATTAACACTAAACCGTAACCCCTAAATTTACACCAAACCCTAATCCCTACATTTAGACTTAACCCCAACCCCTAAATTTTACACTAATGCCTAACTCCTAAATTTACACTAAACCCTAACCCCTACATTTACACCAAAACCCTAAGCCCTACATTTACACTAAACCCGCTAACCCCTATATTTACATTAAACCCTAACCCCTACATTTACACTAAAACCTAACCCCTACATTTACACTAAACCCCCAACCCCTAAATTTACACTAACGCCTATATTTACAGTAAACACCCTAACCCCTAAAGTTACACTAAACCCTGACCCCTAAATTTACACTAAACCCTAACCTCTACATTTACACTAAACCCTAACCCCTACAATTACACTAAATCCCCTAACCCCTACATTTACACTAAACCCCTAACACCTACATTTACACTAAAACCTAACCCCTACAATTACACTAAATCCCCTAACCCACACATTTACACTAAACCCTAACCCCTATATTTACACTAAACCCCAACCTTTACATTTACACTAAAACCTAACCCCGACAATTACACTAAATACCCTAACCCCCACATTTACACTAAACCCTAACCTCTACATTTACAGTAAACCCCCTACCCCCAACATTTACACTAAACCCCCTAACCCCTACATTTACACTGAACCCTAATCCCTACATTTACACTAAACCCTAACCTCTACATTTACACTAAGCCCCTAATCCCTACATTTACATTAAACCCTAACCTCTACATTTACACTAAACCCATAACTCCTACATTTACACTAACCCGTTATCCCTACATTTTCACTGAACTCTAACCTCTACATTTACACTATACCCCTAACCCCAACATTTACACTAAACCCTAACCTCTACATTTACAATAAGCCCAAAATACCTACATTTACATTAAACCCTATCCCCTACATTTACAATAAACCCTAACCCCTACATTTTTACTAAACCCCTACATTTACACTACACCCCTAACCCCTATGTTTACACTAAACCCTAACCCCTACATTAACACTAAGCCCCTAACTTCTACATTTACATTAAACCCTATCACCTACATTTACACTAAACCCTAACCCCAACATTTACACTAAACATTACCCCAACATTTACATTAAACCCCTAACCCCCTACATTTACACTAATCCCTAATCCCTACATTTACACTAAACACTAACCCCTATATTTACACAAAACCCTATCCCCTACATTTACACTGAATCTAACCCCTACAGTTACACTGAACACTAATCCCTACATTTACACTAAACTCTAAACCCTAAACATTTACACTAAACCCTAACCCCTACATTTAGACTAAACACTAACCCTTGTATTTATACTGAACTCTAAAACTCTAAACCCTAAACATTTACATTGAACCCGTAACCCCTACATTTACACTAACCCGTTACCCCTACATTTACACTAACCGCTAACCCCCACATTTACACTAAACCCTAACCCCTACATTTACACTGAACCCTAACCTCTACATTTACACTACACCCCTAACCACTACATTTACACTAAACCCTAATCCCTACATTTACACTAGACCCTAACCCCTACATTTACACTAAGCCCCTAACCCCTACTTTTACATTAAACCCTAACCCCTACATTTACACTAAACCCCTAACCCAGACATTTACACTAATCCCTAAACCCTACATTTACACTAAACCCTAAAGCCTACATTTACACTAACCTGTAACCCTACATTTACACTAAACTCCAACCCCTACGTTTACACTGTATCCTAACCCCTACATTTACACTGAACCCTAACCCCTACATTTACACTAAATCCCTAATCCCTACATTTACACTAAACCCTAACCTCTACATTTACACTAAATCCCTAACCTCTATATTTACGCTAAACCCTAACCCCTGCATTTACACTAAACCTTAACCCCTACATTTACACTAAACCCTAACCCTTACATTTACACTAAAATCTAACATCTACATTTACACTAAAATCTAACATCTACATTTAAACTAAAACATAACCCCTACATTTACACTAAAATCTAACATCTACATTTACACTAAAATCTAACATCTACATTTACACTAAAATCTAACCTCTACATGTACACTAAACCATAACCCGTACATTTACACTAAAATCTAACCTCTACATTTACACTAAAATCTAACCTCTACATTTACACTAAAATCTAACATCTACATTTACACTAAAACATAACCCCTACATTTACACTAAAATCTAACATCTACATTTACACTAAAATCTAACATCTACATTTACACTAAACCATAAGACAGCTACATTTACACTAAAATCTAACATCTACATTTACACTAAAATCTAACATCTACATTTACACTAAAATCTAACATCTACATTTACACTAAAATCTAACATCTACATTTACACTAAAATCTAACATCTACATTTACACTAAAATCTAACATCTACATTTACACTAAAATCTAACATCTACATTTACACTAAAATCTAACATCTACATTTACACTAAAATCTAACATCTACATTTACACTAAAATCTAACATCTACATTTACACTAAAATCTAACATCTACATTTACACTAAAATCTAACATCTACATTTACACTAAAATCTAACATCTACATTTACACTAAAATCTAACATCTACATTTACACTAAAATCTAACATCTACATTTACACTAAAATCTAACATCTACATTTACACTAAAATCTAACATCTACATTTACACTAAAATCTAACATCTACATTTACACTAAAATCTAACATCTACATTTACACTAAAATCTAACCTCTACATTTACACTAAAACATAACCCCTACATTTACACTAAAATCTAACATCTACATTTACACTAAAATCTAACATCTACATTTACACTAAAACATAACCCCTACATTTACACTAAACCCTAACCCTTACATTTACACTAAACCCTAACCCCTGCTGCTAGAGTGTTTAAACACTGTGTCCACTCACTGTCCACTCTAATAGACACTCCTACCTTGCTGATCCACCTTGTAGATGTGCAGTCAGAGATGATAGCTCATCTGCTGCTGCTGCATTGTTGGTCATCCTCTAGTCCTTCATTAGTGCCCACAGGAAGCTGCCCACAGGACGCTGCCCACAGGATGCTGCCCACAGGACACTGCCCACAGGACACTGTCACAGGACACTGTCACAGGACATTGTCCACACGCTGTTGGCTATATAGTTCTGGTTGGTGGACGATTCTCAGTCCAGCAGTGACACTGAGGTGTCCAGCAACACTGCTGTCTGATCCACTCACACCAGCACAACACACACTAACACACCACCACCATGTCAGTGTCACTGCAGTGCTGAGAATGATACACCACCCACAAAATACCTGCTCTGTGGTGGTCCTGTCTGTAACTGTAGGACTTCTCATTACTATATATATATCTCTCAGAGTCTTCTTGGGCCATACGTTTGATCAAAACTACATCACAGGTATGATGCAGCCTGAACCAGCTGCTTGAGTGACAATATATTGCAGTTATGATGCAGCCTGGACCGGCCGCATGTCCGAAGTTGCACTGCAGCCACGTAGCTGCTTGGGCCAGCGATTTGGGCCAATGTTGCACTACAGCTGTGGGGTTGGCAGCACCAGTGGTGTTTGGCTGCATGCATGAGCAGGATTATGCCAGGGGCATTCAGGGCTGTTTGGGCTGGCCCCTCGCTGAACCCAACATGGCTCCTATTTCTGCTCGTCTTCCCACTACTACACTACTGCCTCCTGCTGCTAGTACGAAGGTCACGCCCATATCCAGTTCCTACCTGGTTTCCTGCCTGCAGATTAAGGATTCTTAATGTTCCCATTGTGGAAGGATTAGAGAGCCACAGGGGAGTCTTCTCGCATGTTTATGACCAGTCTACTCCTGCGGGAGCCACAGTTCCCCAAGCTTTCACCAATCTAGGAGAAACCCTCAGTTAGACAGCAGCGCGACTCTCCTGTCAGACTCCAGCTGCATTTAAATAATGAGTTTCATTTCCAGAGACATCACGTTGAGAGGGTTTCCCGGAGCCCCACTTCATTCCACACTCTCCCAGACAAGGCTAAAATTCATTAGGGGCAGATTAATATTAGCGCCCCGTGGAGGAAACACAACCCGCGGCTAGCACCTTTCCCGTGGAAGACTCTTCCGGAGAAGGAACGAGTCTCCTGAGCCGAGCCGCTTCGCCGGATTTACTTATCATAACGTGCGAATTTGCAGGAAGATGGAGTGAGCGCGTTCCATATCAGCAAGCCATCTGCTTTGATGCAACAAACCTCCTGTTGTATTTGAACGCTTAATTTGTTTGGAAGCGCGAGCGAGATAATGACCCTCTCCCTGTTGTCTTTACTGGGAGAAGCTTCCTCTCCAGCCGGCATGTGCTCGCGTATATGATGATCACCGGGATTTCTCCCCAGGATTAATTAACTTGATTCACAGTGTGTCCGCCACGCCAGCGCCCGTCCCCAGGGTGGCTGGCAAATAAACAAGGAACGGGAGCTCCTGCGTGCGCCCGTTTGTCAGACGCGGTACCCTGGATGCTATTTACCCTCTTGAATTCTTTAATTAGCGTATGGTAAATACCCTGACAGCAGCAGGCTGGCTTTCCTTTGTTTTGTTTCCTTTATTTATTTATATATCTATATAATTCTTTCTTTTTTCCGACTAGGACTGGAACGCTGCGCTTTTGTGGCGAGCAAAATCTCTCAGAGGAAGAGGTAGAATACAGGTAAGAAAGAAAGAAAGGGGGGGAAAAAAGCAACCCCGCCTGCGCGCCCTTATCGAGAGCGACCTGCCTGACAGCCGAGGGGAGGCCAAAGTGGCTCCTCAGCATAAACAGCCTCATCGCATGGCAGCACACCGCGTGTTCGCGGCGTGATGCATGAAAAAAGGAGTGCACTCATTCTCGCTGCAATATGACATTCCTCAGAGTAAAGATTTTAATGAGAGCTTCGCCCAAGGTAGGCCCGCGAGCCCGGCTCCGGTCCCTGCCGCGCCGGCCGCGCCGCGGCAGCTCTCTGGATTAGTAATGAGCCACTTATTTATCTGGTGTAGAACCGGCACGCCGCCTCTTTAGAAGCTGTAATGTGAGAACCTGTCACACACACTTTATGGCCAGCTTTGAGGAGCCGCTTAAGACGTTCTTTCACGTGTAGGTCTCATTGGATTGCACTGTTCCTTTACTCTGACGGTACATGTTGTCTTTATACGTGCTCAAAAATAAAAGTTCCTGCTGGATCACAGCCGATACGTGCGGTCTTGTGGCGGATACCGATTTCAACGGGCCAAAAACATGCAATCACTGATAATCAGATCGGCTGATGTCATTTTAGACCGGCTGCATGGAAACACTGCCCCTTCACTGCTAAGGACATTTCTGGCCTCAAGCATCCCTGGGCTGGCCAGCTGTGCCATGCACTGTTGTCAGGAGTGGGATCGTCCCAGCAGTTAGGACTTGCTAAGTGACTGTATACCTGATGTTGGGATGGGATATTTATCACCA
This sequence comes from Semaprochilodus insignis, assembly GCA_034552555.1. Classification (NCBI taxonomy): domain Eukaryota; kingdom Metazoa; phylum Chordata; class Actinopteri; order Characiformes; family Prochilodontidae; genus Semaprochilodus; species Semaprochilodus insignis. The sequence goes on from JAVGWN010000379.1 coordinate 13,128, forward strand.
TACTACATTAAAAGAACAGTTCTAAAAAAAAAAAGGTCAAACATTACAAATAAGTACATTAAACCATAATTAAATTTCTAACAAGAACAGATATACTAATAGAAATGACTAGAACTGTCCAGCGCTAGTTATTAGCAGTCTGTTGGAGCTGCTGTGTATTAATATCAGTATTGTTATTCCAGTTGGAGCTTTTGGTCTCAGAGCCGAGCTGAGGCGTCCGCACTCTGATGTTTAATCGCTCTATAAAACTCCTTGTTTATGAGCAGAATTGAGTGGAGTCATAAGGGCAAACGTTCTCCAGCCTTTAGACAGCTCCATCATGGTGTTGCTTCAGTCTGGTGTGATCCAGAATAAGAGAACGAGCTCTGTGTTTGAGTCCTGGTTCTTGGGTTCTTAAGTGGGTGTTTTTTTACATTGGTGGAGGCCATCAGAGAGTTTGCATCCACAAATAACTTCTATGAACTCCTAATGATTCCTTTAAAAGGTTCTCTCTCTTCACTGTAACGAGTCAGGTCAACTTTTAAGGAATGGTTTGTTTGTTTGTTTTTATTGAATTCAACACTGTTGAAAAGGAAAAAAAGAGAACCTTACTAGGAATTTGAAAAATGACTGTGCTGAACCAAGGCTCAAAGAATAAGCCAGTGCCTAAGACCATAAGAAAGAACCTCCGGTAGAAAGCAAGACTCACTAAGAGCTTGAGGAAGAATCAAAACTCAAATTAAGAAACTGACCATGGCCATGAGAAAACACTGAAAGGAACCAAGACTCAAAAGGATAAATTCCCAAAAAGCAGGAGGAAGAACCTAAACTCAAAAGGAGAAACTCACTTAGAACGTAAGAAAGAAACAAAGAGGAACCATAAGTCAAAAGGAGAACATCGCCAAGAGCATTATTAAGAACCAAGACTCAAAATAAAAAACTGTCTAAGAGCATAAAGAACCACTGAGAGGAACCAAGACTCAAAAGGAGAAACTCTCTAAGATCCTGCAGAAATACTACTGTGAGGAACCGAAAGAAGAAAACATCATGAGGAGGAACAACTGAGAAGAACAAAAAACAGAACCTTTCCCTGACCATAAGGTTAAAACTGAAACTTAAAAATAGAACCTCACTAGGAGCATGAAGAAAAAACAAGGAGGAGCCAAGAATCAAAAGTGGAAGCATTAAGAGGGTTAAAAGGAACCAAGACTCAAAATAAGAACCTACACTCAAAAGGAGAACCTCCCTAAAAGCTTGAGGAACAACAGACTAAAAAATAAAAAAACACTGAAGAGCATGAGGAAGCACCAGTGAGAAGAAGCAAAACTCAAATATAGAACCTCTCTATGTATGTAGTATGCAGAGGAACCAAGACTATAAAGAGGAGGCCCGTCCTCCTCTAGCTGACATGGGTTGCTAGCATAATGCTAATGACTCTGCGATGGTTAATTAATACTTCAT
>JAVGWN010000380.1:0-14562 GCA_034552555.1 Semaprochilodus insignis
AGTGGATGTGTTCACTTTGTTTTCACTTTAAAAACCTTTATATACCCTCATCATCAAAACAGTAGTTGCACAAATAGTTGCTCCCAGAAGGAATCAACCGACAGACTACGAAACTTGGTGGGTAGATTTGACATTGTGAGACATGCAAATGATTCAGGTTTCATGCTCAGCCATGCATGTGATACGTACCTGACTGACCCAACAACCACAATTGCAATCATTCAGCGAGCAGTGATGCCCTCCATGAGTCATCCTGTTGCACCACGCAGGACTACATGCATCCAGACCGTAACAACAACTGCCCTTAACACCACATTAATGTCACCCAAGACTGAAATGGTGTCAGTCGAGCCAGACTGTCATGGAGTGACTCAGAATGGCAGCAGGTCATCTTCAGTGACGAGTCCCGTCGTTGTTTTGATGGAGACGACCAACGAATCTGTGTGTGGAGGCACCATGGTCAGCACCAAGATGAATGGTTTGTTGTCACATGTCCAGAAGGCCTGGTGTCACTCCACCTCCACCCCTACTGCACAATCTGAGCTGCATGGGACGGATTATCACAGGACACCATTAGGAACCTCTACAACTCCATGCCGAGATGTCTGGCATGTTGTATTAGCAAACATGGTGGCCTGACGCCAAACTGAATGACACTATTTCTGTATGTGTAGCTCAATAAATGTTGCCCCTATCAGTCTAAATGTATCATCATTTATTGTTCCTGGTAACCTTTATCCTCCTTCCCAATAGCACTGCAATCCCACACCTCCTTCTGGTTGCATTTTGATGATGAGAGTATATATATTAGGTGTACCTATATATTAGGTACACCTCCTTGTATCTACATTCATTGTCCTGTGGGGGTCCTGACCATTGAAGAACAGGGTAACAAAGTATACAGAGGAACAGATGGACTACAGTCTGTAACTGTAGAACTACAAACTGCTGCTATATGGTAAATGGCACTGATGAAATGAACGATGAGTGTAAATATAAGGAGGTGTACCTGGGGTGTATAGTGACTATAATGCCCGTGTATGTGTGTGTGGAAAGTATTGCATCTCATTTACTGTGTACTGTGTTCATCTCTGTTGCTCAGGTGTGGATGAGAACACCATTATCGAGGTACTGGTGAAGAGAAGCAATGACCAGCGGCAGCAAATCAAAGCCGCTTATCAGCAGGCTGCTGGAAAGGTAAAACCTTCTTCCACACAACTTAAGGTGCCTTGAAATTTACACAGAACTAAATGCCTCTTAGATTCAATGATTAAAAACCTTATGACCACAATGGTTGCAACCGTCTCAGCTGTGACAAACAAGGTTCATCAAAAAGCCAATCAAGGTGCAGATGATAAAACGATTTAAAGTGATGCCATGTCAACCTGTATTGAGGATTGCTAACAAGGAAATGAAACAAAGGATTAACCTTCTTAACAGCTTCGGATTACAAGGTTTGGAAGCAGTTTTGAAGATTTAAACAGAGTCGTCTAGAGCAGTTTGATGTGCAGTGGTTTATTGTAGAGAAACCTAGAGACTCTGATTTCTTTACAGTGGTGGTGATGGGAACCAGAAGTCACCATGTCTACAACTCAAATGTAGTCATATTAGTCACATACCATAAATGGACTAAAGCAAATTGATTAAAATACATTATGGCAAACCTGATAATGATAAAACAGTGTGTCACACATCAGTCAGTATGTTCCTAACCATTTTATGTAATAACTTTCTGTGAGGGAGCTTTTAGAGCTTTTAGAGACTCTTTAGACATATGTTTTGGGTTTTGGAATCAAGCATTTCAAACCAAAACACTACCTAATAGCATGTAATACCTCCACAAGCACGAATAACAGTTGAGATTCGATTTGGCATGGACTAGACAAGTTTATGGATGTAGGCCACATCAATGCTGAATTGTGCAGTTAAGCCAGATTTGGTGGATGCCTTCCCTGGCACAATTCCTGTAGACTAGGATTTCTGCCACTGCTGGTAGACTCTATATGCTTCCATACACCTTCAAATACAGCTACTTGTATAGCTACTTTATAGCCCAATCATTCTCGTGCAGCGCCATCTGCAGGAGCCTAGCTACTACCACCTTAAACACGCAAGGTAACTCATTGTTTGTCAGGGAGGTTTACCTCCACTATTTAACTGTACAGAATTTGTTTTCCTATATAATAAATTCAGCAAATAAACAGTAATTGTGTATTAAAATATGCAGAAGCACGTTCTCTGTAGATGATGTGTTAGAATAGTTTCACTTAGAACATCAACAAAATGTGGTCTTGCTTGTCTTCCTGTGCGACTTCCTGTTTAAAAAAACGTACAACTGTTAAACAGCATGTTTTCACGTGGTTCACAGCCTGCAGCAAGTTTAGTTTCACCACGTAAAGGCCAGTAATCCCAGTAAAATGCCAGTAAATCCATGAGATTGACCCAGCAGCCTTGGCTCAAAGTATAAGCACCTGCTTGCACAAGTAAAACCATGCTCATTAAATTCAACCTGAGACTCACCCACTCTGTAAAGTCAGAAAGGTCTTGCGCACTTACTCACTTTCACTCACCATTAGCATGCCCTCTGTGGTGTCACTTCCCACTGTGACCTCCAGGGATGCAGGAAATGCTGAGTTCTTTATTATTTCTGTTTATCGCTGTTGCAGCTGAACAAATCTGAAACCTAGACAGGCTACAGCCACCTCAGCACCCCTCTACCCACAGCCCTGGTGCCGTCTGTCTTTGATGGCAGTACAGGACCACTCAAAAGTAACCGGACACACACAGAAGTCTTTAGATCACAATGGCTTTAAGGTTAAGTGTACTGTAGAGGATGTGTAAACTTATTTTCACCTAGAAAACCAACAAAACGTTTGACCAGGAGTGACCAAGGGGTGTTCAACAAGGGGGTCTGCATACAATCGTATCTTCAGTTCGATATTTTCCATACACAGCACAGGCCAGGAGATTGTTAGGAGAGAAACACACATTTCTAATGTTTCATCTTCTGTGGGCAGCCCCTGGATGTGGCTCTGAAGTCGGCTTTAAGTGGAGAGCTGGAGGACGTGGTTCTGGCTTTGCTGATGACTCCGGCCCAGTATGATGCCCAGCAACTCAACCTAGCCATGAAGGTAATTCACCACATTCCTACCACATTTGCTTTATAGAGCCTATGTAACCGGTCTGGCTTTCAGTAGGCTGAGGATGGTCACTCCGGCTACAAGTTTTCATATCATCTGAACCTGCCTGGTTGGAATGAAAACCAGCAGCCACGTGCAAAAAACGTTTGTGGATTCCGCTGTGGATAAGATAGTGACCCCTGATTTGGACCCGTTCTAGTGCCTCAGGGGCTGGGCTTGGACTCACACACGCCTAGCTGCCACTGATGACACCAGCTACACCAGTCATATCCCAGACAGAGCTATGAGGTGCTGAAGTGTTACCGTGATCTTGGAGATCCAACCTTGGCTGTGATGGCTCAGGAAAATAAGGTCCAGCAACTGGCACAACAGGCTTCTGGATGGCCACTCTTAAGTCACACCTGAAACACAAAGTTCTGCAGTGACAGAAACCAACATGTGATGGGAGGGTTTGAGTCTTTAGCCACCCCTCATAGGGGAAGCCTGGCATTCCCACATAGCTATAGGTAGAGATGGCTTGTCTCATTGGCACTGCTTTCAAGTGGCATTATCAATCATCACTAATATGTACTCATCCCCCCTGGTAGGACTTCATCAGGTACCCTACTATGTCCATCCGTATCTGCTTAAACAGGACACAGTTGAGGGGTATGCAAAATGAGGGATGTGGCAGGTCTCTACATCTCAGGATTGAGCCACTCTCATGTGAGACGTAGGAGCAAGAGTGGTTTATATTTCCAACAGTACTCGGCAGCAGTGGTTACGGAGTTGAGCCCCATCCAAGTCAGGATCTCAGTCTTGAGCCTGTCGTAGTCTCCGGCCTTCAGGAAACAGACAGTAGTAGGCCAGCTGCACCTCTCCGGTCAAGTGGGAATCCAGGATCTTTGCCCACTCTTTCTTGTCCTAAACCTTTTGCTCTATGATGGTTTTGAAGGTGTGTAGATATGCTTCAGTATCACCATCATCAGGGTTGAGCTTGGTGAAGAGATAATGGGCTGCTTGCTTGAGACCGCTATTATGCTTGAAACCAGCAAGTGCTTGGTGATATACTGGCTTCATCAAGGTGTTGGATTAGTTGATCCATGCCTGCTCCTGAAGTGCAGGCAGTAGAAAGAAACGTCTCAAGGGTGTACGAGAGAGTCTCCATATAGCAGTTAGTCCACCGACAGTTAGTCCATGGTGTGGCTCTTGATTTATCCAAAATGAAGAAAATAAAATAAAGCAAATAATGTCCTTTGAGTAGCAGCATATGGTTTAAAGCGAGGGTGTGCAAAGTGAGAGTCTCTATCAGTATAGTTATAGAGATGGTGGATATTAGATTTCATTGGTACGGAATAACAGTACACAGAACAACTGCACTCTACTTGAAACACAGAGTGTAAATAGTCTAATTTAAATAGATTTAGTACAGTATGTCAAACGTTCAATGCTTTCTTTAAAAATGTCTTTGTTTTATTCTTTTTTTCTGTTCCATCTAACTCTCTCTCACTCACATGCTCCATAGGGATTGGGCACAGATGAGGATGCCCTGGTTGAGATTTTGGCCTCCAGAAACAATAAAGAAATCAGAGAGCTTAAAAAGGCCTACAAGGATGGTAAGCTTGATGTGTCTGTGTGTAATCTGATCTCAGAATAAACTGTTCTTCTCATACAGAACCCATACGCCCGTATTCTTACCCACTATTAGATACAACACAAACTCATCTCTGGACCTTTTAGTCGTCGTATCATCATCATCGTCATCATCATATGATCTCTGTCCAAAGAAACACAAGTATCACCAAAATAGTAACTCTACAGGAGAGGCCAAAAACATTCTTTCACATTTCAGTTGGTCCATTCATCATAAACCTTTTACAGGATATAAAGGGCAGCTGTCGTGTTGAAATTATACAGAAAAATGCAAACGGAGATACATGTTTTTCTGACAGCGACAATATGCAAGTATCTGCTACATGCTTCAGTTCTTGGTTTGAAGTATGTATCTTAGACACTGTAGTTTGTAGTGCAGATAAAAAATGAATTTCTTAATTCTCAAGCTATTAGAAATTGCCAGCAGAAGGTGCTAGCTTGAGTTTGAACAAGCCAAATGACTCTCACAATCTTCTCCTGTTTGGGAATAATTCAGTTTGCCGTTTGAATACAGTAATCAGGGAAAGGGTAAAGGGTGGACGATCCAATGTCAAATACCTAATGCCAATACCTCAACCAACTCATTTGTGAATATGTCACACAAATGTGTCATTTACTTGAGCAAGGTAATGTCACTTTTGTGCAAAAACTCAGCAGGAGAACGTCCTAGATCCTGCAGTTTGCTGGGAGTGATTGAGCCATGTTGGAAAATCCCCTCTTTATCATCTCAGCCAGAACACAAGACCCACGCTAACTGAAACCCAAGACTAGTTTGTAAATGAACTTTTAACAATGAGATGTAGCCTTATAAATTAAACACCTTTAATGTACTTTTAACATTATTTGGCAACTACACATGTGCAGCATGTAACACGAATCTTGCCAGTCATTCATCCAAAACAGTTTTGGGAATTAGCAATAAATACGGAGAAAGAATGACTTTTCCATCCAAAAACAATATGGGTCATATCATTACGTTTGCGCATCAGTTCTACTCCTCCTGTACTTTCATTGCTCACACTCTTTGTCCCTTTTCTGCAGAATTCAAAAAGGAACTGGAGGACAGGGTCAAGTCTGACACCAGCGGGGATTTCTGTAATGCCCTTTTGGCTCTCTGCAAGGTGAGTTTATTTTTATTTTACGTTACGGACAGAAGTTCGGAAATTCTCCTTTAGAATATGCTGGTATAATTCAGAATTCATCGGTTGATCAATGGTGACAAGCTGTCCTGCCCCAGATGCCCAGAAAACAGGCCTAAGCCATGATACTACCACCACCATGTTTCACCGATGGGCTTTTATGCTGGAATGCAGTGTTTTCCTCTCTCTTTACACAACACTTTTGTTATGTAAGAACACTGATGTAAGCCAAAAAGTTTTTGAAATTTTGATCTCATCCGTCCACAAAACATTTTTCCAATATCTTTTTGGAGTGCAGCCTGCTACACAATCCGTCTGACTGTGGATTGGTGAAGTCCAAACTGGTTTTGGAGCCCATTCCATCCTCAGATATCTCCTTTATTTGTGCAAGTCCCACAAACATGGGTCATGAAAATCTGACTTTGACAGAGCCCTGTTCTTTAAATAAGTATGAACGTATACTGAATATATACTGGAAACTATATATGTACTGTGTTCTCCACATGGTATAGGCAGCGTAGCATGGCAATTTGCATGGGATAAAAACCTGATGTCATTTCAGGAAGTCAAATTACGGAGAAACAGAGATTACAACGGAGTTAACAATGGCATTAACCAATGTCCCTATGTACAAAGATTCTTGTCCAATAGTGCTTAAGAGGACTAGGTCTAATGCATGTATAGCGCACACTGAAGTGAAACACTGCATCTGTTTTGCTTGCAGGCTGCCAGGAGTGAAGAAATAGGCGTGAATCAGGAGCTGGCAGACAAAGATGCTAAGGTAAGCCAGTGTACCATACTATAGCTATACCATACTATAATTAGAGTAAGAACAAAACTATATTATCTTATATTATCTGAAACATAAGACCTTCAATAGCAGTAAAATACTTTATTAAATTTTGAAAAGACAAATATATACACTTCTATCTGGTATTGTTAATGTGTCACTGTCTGTAAACCATCTCTTACATTTCCCCTGTATCTGTAGACGCTGTTTGAAGCAGGAGAGAAGAAGAAAGGCACAGACTGCGCTGTGTTCATTGACATCCTGACCAGCAGAAGCGCTCCCCAGCTCAGGAAAAGTAACTAAACGGGAGGGTTGGGGGGTAAAATGATGCAGTTCAGGATCAAGAAGGATTCCATATGTCAGCTAAAATTGGGTATATAAAATTATAACAAGCACTGAAGGTGCTGAAACCATGCCCAGTCACCGTAAAGGTGCTGCTTCTCTGAAGACTCAAATACCACAAATACCACTACGGCTAGAATAGGGCTTTTCATATCGTACCACTCTGACTGAGTTTTGTAGTTGATCTCAATAGCTGTTATTAATTAGACAGACATTTTGAATACTCCTTTCCCCTTTAAACTTCATTTCTTTATTGGGTTTACCATCTCGTTTTGTTTGCCCGGCAGCGTTCGAGCTTTATTCCAAGTACAGCAAGGTGGATGTGGCCAAAGCAATTGACCTGGAGCTGAAGGGAGACATTAAGAACTGCTTGGTTGCTGTTGGTAAGATAAATTTCTTTTCCATGTTCATATTCATGTTCACAATTTGGATACCAAATCAGGGTTTCTTTCTGGGTTTTTGTTTGTGCTTTGTGTATTTACACCCTTAGTCGTTTGCTCAGGGTTTCTCGACCTGGTTAGCTGTTTCTTGGGATGTTTACTGGCTACCTTCCAGCTCCATAGTCTTTTCTTTCAGGTCAAATATCTCAGTTTCTGGTGTTCATTTTTTTGTTTTGTGGCTTTTAGACTTTAAAATGGGGCTTGGTCCACATGAACAACATGGCCAGTTTTTTAAGGGCAAGTCTTCAATACCTGGAAATACTGACCAACATGATGACACATTTATAATTCACTAATCAAATGATCTTAGTTAATTTGCTTTACCGATACGATGTCAGTTCTCAACTATCCTTTAACTCAGCCAAATGGCAAAAAATCATACTTTTGATTTAGAGAGTTTGAGAAATGGCTGCTTTGTTATCAGCAACACTTTCTTAAATACTGATAATACATCAGGCGGCTAATATTGGTCAATATTATTTTTGTACTTCAGATTGGCTACAAATTCTGGTTTTAGCTATGCAGAATTCTTATAGATAATTGTATATGATAAAGGCCTCGCATTTACTAGTTGATGCTGAAATAAGTATGATGATTTAGGGACTTAAGATTTGCACAATGCTAAAAGGTATTACCAGTTAGCTACATTATGGTGCAGACATTAGCTTAAATTTGCTTTGTTAGAAGCAGCCTGGATTTCTCTTTGCTGACTGTCACCTCATCACTTATCGCTCCCTCTTGCTTTTGTGTGTCTGCTAGTGAAATGTGTTGGAAGCAAACCTGCCTTCTTTGCTGAGAAACTCAACCTGGCAATGCAGGTAAGAGTACAGGTGTTTTTTTTTGCCCCTCCAGCATCGGTTGTTTTGTCATCTATACAGAACCTGTTCTCACATTAGTAATTGCTGTTATTTGTATACTATATTAAAAAAATGAGTCATCTGTGAGGGAAGCGTGCCTAAAGCGCGTAATACCTCCACAAGCATGTTTGCAACAGCTGTGATTGGATTTGGCGTAGCCTGGATTTCTGGATGTAGGTGAAATCAATGTTCAGACACTCTTGCATCAAAGAATTGTGCAGTTGAGCCAGATTTGGTGGATGCCTTCTCTGGCACAATTCCAAGGAGAATTTCCTGTAGACTGGGACTTTAGCCACTGCTGGTAGACCCGTATGACCGTACGCTTCCATACACCTGCAGATTCAGCTACTTCCTTCACACTATGGTCTTTGGCACGCCCAAATGCAGTCACTCCTTTTAGCCAATCATTAACATCTGCTTTGGAGCCATTTTCCACACATGGAACGAGACATTCACTGCACTGTAGCACCTTTTCTCAATCTATGAGTCCTCATGCAGCTCCATCTGCAGGAGCCTGAAGTTACTACCACCTTAAACACGCAAGATGGCTAATGTTTTGTCCGGTGAGCTTATGTTGGTCGTACAAAAATAATTTCATGTTGTTACAAACGACTGAACAAGTTTTACTCAACTCAAAAAATGACTTTGATTGAAAGAATGGTTTGTTCAAAGTCTTTTTATCGGTTTAATAAACCTAGTTCTTTGGCTTGTAACAACATGAAGTATTTTTTTTTGTGGTTCAAACAATATTAAAAGAGACAAAATAAACAAACAAACAAAAAAACAAGGTTTTGTTTTTCCAGCAGCAATGAAATAACAGCATAGCTAAGTGAACACATCCCTGTCTTATCTCTGTATAGGGCTCTGGTTACAAAGCGAAGATCCTGACCCGTATCTTGGTGAGCCGCTCTGAGGTGGATTTGGTGCAGATCAAAGAAGAGTTCAAGAAGAAATACGGCAAGACTCTCTACAAGGCCATTCTGGTGGGTTTCGACATCTGGGTGCTAATTAAAGTCAACTGGAAATTGAATTTGAGTCCTGGTTGCATCAAGCACTGTCCATATACGAGCTTGATTTTTGTCCCAAATGAAAGCCATATATATAAAAGGGACTGTCATAGTATGGGGAGGTGTTAGTAGGTAAACTGCACATCTGTCAACTGCTGGAAGAAGTATACACTTTGGAGTAGCTCATGCTGCCTTTAAGGTACCGTCTTTTTCAGGGACATCCATGGTTATTTTGATATGCCAAAAAACAACAGCATGGCTGCGTGATCAGAGGGTGTGGTTCACAGTCATGTGATTTATACCATGGCCCTTGATCTTTGGTGGCGGAGGCGGGACGGGGTCCATAGGTTCTTATGTAACAGAGGTCAAACACAATTTACTAATCACTGCTTTCATATTTCATGAGCATAAAAACAGAGAAATACTTTATTCTATTAATGAAAATGGTTGTGTGGGAATGTTGAATCTGGTCTTGACTTAGGTGTGTTGTCTGCTATTCCAGGACGACACCTCAGGAGACTACGAGAAGATCCTGCTGGCCCTGGTGGGAAGTGATCAGTAAAGTGTTGTATTCTTGCTCTCTGTATCCTCAATGAAGATAAAGCCAATCTTTGCAAAGTCTCTGCTGACAAACAAGCTGGGAACTTCTGTGATTAATAAATCGTTTGCTCAGTGCCGTTCCTGTGTCCTGTGGTTTGTTGGGGTGAGTAACTTCAGTAACACAAAGGCTGTAGACCTTCAGACTACAAAAACATTCTGAAAGATGCCGGGGTAAAGGTGAAGAATGGGAGCAAGAGTGGACGTGTCAAGATGATGATGCTATCGGATAAGTGACAGGGCTTCTGGAACTTTCAAGGGAAGTCTTAGCATCTTGTAAGCGAGAGGGTCTACATTCCTCTCCTGAAATCTTTAGGAATGCAGGCCACACCCTGCTGCTGGTGCACAATGAAAGTATGTCAAAATCAGAGTGAGGTTAAGCGGAGTCTCTGTCTATCCACAGGCCTGTAAACTGTAGTGTAGAAAGTTAATGGTGTTTCTTAGGGAACAGGACAGGTGATCAAGTGTTCCGATCATAACTAAAGCACAGGAGGAATACAGGTATACAGTGAAGGCCTACATGGTCACTATACAGGAGAAGGTAGAAATGTTCTTAGCATTGAATGAAAGTTAATGGGTCATGTTTTATAACGATTCTATTATTTTAACACAATATAATATGGTATTTAATTTTCAAAAGCAATAACAATGGAGATATAGCACTGCCATAAATGATATCTTGGCAAGTAAAATGATCTTAATATTCTCATTCTGAGAATGTTTTAAGCTCACATTAAGATTATCACCTACCTTTATATGTATTACTTAATATTATTGTGATTTTTACAACAGTTCAATTGTTGTACGCTCAATTTAAGATTATTGTACCAGATTTTAATACTTATTTTAATTGATTTTGTTAGGTCAAATTTTCTCACTGTATTGGCACATAATCTGGCCTGTTTCAAACTAATTTCTTATAATAAGCAAAAATATCATCCAACATATTGAGAAAATGTGGTTCAATTAATCACCGTAAAACAAGTATAAAAAATTTGGAAATATGTACAGTGATCTTACAATGATCGTAAAACAACCTCAAACTAAGAATTTTACAATATGTCAATATTAGATATAGGATCATTTTATTTACAGGTAACATGACAAACTGGAGAAGCCCTGAGGGACTGATGTGCAAACAGCAGTTAACATATCTACAGTAGTTCTAGGTAAAGTGCATGAGCATACAGTCATGTGGGCTAGTGGAGCCCAGGGTACAGTTGCAGGATGATAAGGGATAGATTATTAACATTGTTCTGGCCCGAATCTGGCCCACATTTCCCTTTTTCATCTGGTCCACTTGCTGCACAGATCGACAGCACTTGGGTGGACTGCTCCCGTTTGCAAGATGTGGGCCATATAGACACCAGTTTAGGGTCAGGCCTTAGCCAAAAGTAGGCAACTCTGTTGTATCTATGCCAGAAGTAGACCAGATCTGTTTCGGAACCATGTGGGCCAACAGTGGGCCAGCAGTGCCATAGCTTTGCCAGATGTGGCCCACATCTGCATGCTATCTGGGTAGTCATGTTCTGGTAGGTGCTGCCGGTGTGACCAGTTGGATCATTCTAAAAAACTACTACACTAAACTACACTACACTCTAAACTACACTACAGTGCTGGTAAAGATTTTTATTACCTACTAACTATTACTTATTACTTTCCGTGGAGGAATTTCAGTGGGTGACATGTAAACTACAAAGTCATTTGTAGCGATTTGATGGCAAATCGTTGACTGCAGTGGTCTTCCGCCCTAGTCCTGGAGAGTGACTTTTTAGTTCCCCACTCCTTACCAATACCCTGTAATCAGATCTCTAGCTAGGGTCGACCAATAGCAGTGAGCTAGTGCATCACTGGTTAAACAGAGTGTCAGCTTTAGGGCTTTCTGTCTATTAGACAAATTGGCAACTGGTTGAAATTGTGTGCATGTACAGTATTTTGGCTACTTGCTGTTCACGGGTGCCACCATCTTTCTTTACACTTGCACCTGGATCACAGAACCAATGGTGGCTAGCCACTGAGGTTACCAACACTTCTAGGCCTGATTCTTCTTTCACCACCATTGGTTTTTCACTGCACTCCCAGGCGGTATGAATTGGCATGTTGATGGTCTGCAAAGTTATAAAGCCCGAAGCACATGCCCATAGAAACCACTTTCCTCAGGTATTCCAGCCCTGTTCTCTGTTACAAGATGATGTTATCTCCCAACAGGACTCGCCTACAGCCAAGACTGGCAAATCCTCACCCAGTGCTATGGCTTTCAAGTGCTCTGGCTTGGGCATAGTTGTATCTTCATCAAACACAATCTGGAGTGCACTAGGACATAATGTTCATTTGATCCTGCAGATGTACAGGACTTGCAGGAGCTTTGCCCTGACTAACTGATGAACGAAATGATCTGAATGTAATGTGATGCTTTCAGATGTTAATTCTACTAACATAACACCTTCTGTACTGATTCAAATGACACATGTGGCATGTTGTGGCTATTGTCATTGTTTTTTTTCAGGAAATGAACAAGAGAATAAAAATGTCATGAAATGAAAAGTTGCCAAATCTGAGTTCACCTATTTGTAGCATAATAGCAACAGGCACATCTTATTCTTGCAGGGACAAGAACCTCATGATAAGAATCCTGCTGCTAACGAACACCCCCTAGTTGTCGGGCACAATACTAGAACAGAATTAAAATCATAAACTAACCTATATAACACATACATGATTGCTTTACTCACCTAATTGGGTGGAATGGATGACATTCTAGAGGCAGACGAGAGCTTATTAATTGACTAGCATTTAGAGGGCCGCAAGGTAAACCAATGAAATGCAAGGCATATCTTTTTACACGGACATGAGCCAATGGCACACGTAATGTTGTTTGTGAGTGAACATTTTAAGTAGTTCATCCCGAAAAGAGGACTAATAGGCGTCCGTCCAGGTATTGCGGCGGAGGGAGTTGAAAAACTGGACTGGCCACCGGATGTGTGGCCACCCTAGCCACACCTCTACATGCTAAATATGAGCTGTTTGGGAGGGTGGGGGGTCTTTTCAGCCATGCTCACTTACACTCATTCCACTGACTAGCTACAAGCTAGCTTCGAACTTGGTGGTTAGGTTTGGCATCATGAATGATGCTCGTATGTGCACGCATGTGACGTAAACAAGGACAGGCCTTATCGCTGTATCTGATTGACCCAACAGACAGAATTGTGGACAATCAGTGAGCAGGATGCCCTCCATGAGTCATCCCGTTAGTGCAGCACCATTGGCAGACGTCTGCAAGACACAGGACTACATGTACGCAGACCGTTATGACACCCTTAACGCCACGTCAAAAACCGCAATGGTGTTGTGCTAGACATGGCACTCCAGTCATGTCGTGACTCAGACTCAGGGCCATCTTTAGTGATGAGTCCTGCTTTTGTCATAGTGGAGACGATCCACGAAACCGTGTGTGGAGGCACCATGGTCAGCGCCACCTCCACCCCCTATCGCAACATCTATAGGAACTGTGTAAGAATATTCAAGCTGCATGGGATGGATTATCACAGGGCACCATTAGGAACCTCTACAACTCCATGCCATATGCATGTTGTGTTAGCAAACATGGCAGCCCGATGCCATACTGAGAGACACTACTTCTGTATGTGTAGCTCAATAAATATTGTCCATATCAGTCTAAATGTATCATCATTTATTGTTCCTGGTGATCTTTATCTTCCTTCCCAATAGCACTGCAGTCCCACACGTCCTTCTGGGTGCAGCTATTCTTCTGGCAATGATACTAAACACTGGCTTTGCTAGGTGGCTTGTTTTGCTCATGCTATCGTTCGTATACCAGAGATTATAAGACCACAGACTACAGCAGTGGGTCACCAACCATGGTCCTGGAGATCTGCCTTCCTGCAGCGTCTAGTTTGAACCACAGTTAACTCATTAACTTCTTCAGAAGTACTTGTTCGACTGGATCAGATGGATCATTGGTGTAGGTGAAGGGGGAGGACAGCATGTTAGATGTAGCTTGGAACTAAGGAAAGCCGATCTCCAGAAGCACAAGAATTTGGTTAGCCATGTTGGAGAAGGTAAAAAACAATAACAAACTAATAATAAAGGGTTTCCCATAACGACTGGAGCTCAAAGCATTCTGGGTCTTCATAAACAAGCCTTAAGCATTATGTCATAGGAGAACTATCCTCACGGCGGAGGAAATGAGTAGGTGAGAGGTGCCATTTGTAAAGGTATGGCTGAATTGTGTTACTGCACAGGGATTCGCTCAGTCCTGTTAAAAGGCGTGGGCCAACAAGTCTACATAAAGTTTGTGAAACAGGTATGGTACGCAAAGCACACCTACTCACATACTTAAGACTCCCACATTCACCTTATGTTCCCTGTTTCCTCATCTTTTTTCATGTAATGCTGGACATACCAGACATACCAAAGACAACTGAAGCTAGGTAACCAGTTCAGATTGTCTGGAAGATGGAATGGAGCAACGTTTAGTTGGACTGATGGCCCTCAAGGACTGGCCCTGGGAACCTGATGAATATTTTGAGGAAAATGATCAGCTCCTGAGCAAATGTGCTCTTGCTGTTTGCTTTAACCCATTTAAGCATGCACATAC
>JAVGWN010000381.1:0-14561 GCA_034552555.1 Semaprochilodus insignis
CACTAACAGGATGACTCATGGAGGACATGACTACTCGCTGGATGTCCACAGTTGTGGTTGTTAGGTCACTCCGCACATGTCACACAAATGCTTCAGTTCTCTCTCTCCATGGTTCATGTAGGTCTCTCTGATCCTTCATGTCGATGGTGTGTGCCTTCTTCTATCCACTGCCGCCAACAGCGTGCTAGGGTAGTGTCCGGCCAACCGGTACGGCACACATTACGTCAATAAGACCATTCTGGTTCCTGGAGTCCGATGATGCGACCCCTCTCGAGCTCTTCCAGCTGCTCTAATTGCTTTCACACTCTTCTCTGAGGAATACTTTGATGGCAAAGGATGTGACTGACACGACAGCGCGAGTCAGAATGGAACCATGTGCAACAGGACGATCTTATGTGGTCAGTCAGGTCCAGCGATAAAACTGTCACATGCATGGCCAATTCAACTCCATCCTCCACCAGGGGGCGGTGTAGAGCCTGCGTCTTATGTTTTAGTCTGACTTTCTAATCTGTGTAGTTGGGGAAGCTAGTGCAGGAAGACTCCTGCAACAGGCTGAAGGCTAGCACACGCCGTACGAGAAGCTCCGCAGCTGGAACCAGTTAGTACAAAGCACAAATATGGCATATGGGAAGTGATGCACAAAAATCTAACCATATTCTGAACATATTTAGAGGAAAAAATACGTAATAAAAATGTAATCACGTTCGGCGTCAGCTCATGATGTAGCTAGGCTAGTAAGATTAGACGATTAGCATGTGTCAGTTTATCCAGAAGTCTTTAGACTGACACCCTTCCAGCCACCTACTGTAATACACTGTAATATGTGTGTTTGTGTGTGTATATATTTATATGTAGTGTTTTCTTTGTGTTTGTGTGTGTATATATTTATATGTAGTGTTTTCTTTGTGTTTGTGTGTATATATATTTATATGTAGCATTTTCTTTGTGTTTGTGAGTGTATATATTTATATGTATCGTTTTCTTTGTGTTTGTGTGTGTATATATTTAAATGTATCGTTTTCTTTGTGTTTGTGTGTGTATATATATTTATATGTAGTGTTTTCTTTGTGTTTGTGTGTATATATTTATATGTAGCGTTTTCTTTGTGTTTGTGTGTGTATATATTTATATGTATCGTTTTCTTTGTGTTTGTGTGTGTATATATTTAAATGTATCGTTTTCTTTGTGTTTGTGTGTGTATATATTTATATGTAGTGTTTTCTTTGTGTTTGTGTGTATATATATTTATATGTAGCGTTTTCTTTGTGTTTGTGAGTGTATATATTTATATGTATCGTTTTCTTTGTGTTTGTGTGTGTATATATTTATATGTAGCGTTTTCTTTGTGTTTGTGTGTGTATATATATTTATATGTATCGTTTTCTTTGTGTTTGTGTGAGCAGCAACTGCACGGCAAGAACATCATATTTAGCGACGGCTACGTGCTGAAGGAGGATATTGGCATGGGGTCGTTTTCGGTATGCAAGCGTTGCATCCACAAAACCACCAACGCCGAATACGCAGTGAAGGTCAGTATACACAAACACACAAACACACACATACTCACACACGTGGGTAGGGGCGTGCACGGATACAGGTACATGCCAACCCTCCGGCAAAATGTGAATGATTTACTTGTATCTGCAGTACAGTGTATATAACTTGCTACAGGTAGTCAAATACACATGTGTGTATGTGTATATGTGTGTGTATATATATGTGTGTGTGTGTGTGTGTGTGTGTATATATATATTTGACACATAGTCCATAATTTGAAGAGTGCCTGCCTCACCTGTAGCAAGTTTTATACACACACACACACACACACACACACACACACACACACACATATATATATATATATATATATATATATATATATATATACATATATTTTATAAGGCTTTTGTGCATTTTTGTAACTATGCTGGCTTCACCTACATGGCATGAGTGTTAATGATTATACCTCTACATTTCTATAGTTCTGCAGTTATAAAACGTCCATCAGTATATCATAAACACACTGGTGAATCAATAATATGACATAATTTTAAGCAAAATAATTCAGTTTGTTTACTTTAATACCCTGATTCATGAAGTCACCCACAGAGCTTGAGGATTGCAAAGGACAACATTCAGATAACAAATTATGAAATGACAGCTTGTGAGAGATATTGCTGTATCATTTTTGAGTTTTAAGTTTGCATAATGTCTTAAAATGGCCTGAAATTACTCATCAGTGTTGCGTTGTTGTTTCTGGTCATTATTTATTACTATAATTAGTTGTCATTAATTGGATGAATAATTAATAGATGATTCACCACATATACAAAGTGATTGTTAATAGATAATTATCAGTAAATTTGTGTTTATGGTTAACATCAGGCTGTTATTGCTGATCTAGTTTGTGTTTTTTATTAATATGATTATTGATTTGTATCGTTAGGTTATTGATAAGACGAGCACGGATCCTTCTGAAGAGATTGAGATTCTGCTGCGGTACGGCCAGCATCCCAACATCATCACGCTAAAAGACGTACGTATAAACAAGCAAATAAACAAACAACACTTTTGTTGCTGGTCGTTCTGAAAAATGGCTTTACAAATAACCATCAGGCCTAAACAGGGAGTCACCACGTCACTATAGCAACGATTCTAACAGACTTAACATGATGGGTGGAGGAAAATAAACCTCGAGCTTGTGTGCACAGGTGTACGATAACGGGAAGCAGGTGTATCTGGTGACGGAGCTGATGCGGGGAGGAGAGCTGCTGGACCGGATCCTCAAACAGAAGTTCTTCTCAGAGCGAGAGGCCAGCGCTGTTCTCCACACCATCACCAAGACTGTGGAGTACCTGCACTGTCAGGGGGTAAACACATTCCGACTGCACACAAAGACTTCTCACCCAGTAACGTTTCCCAGATCAAGACTCATTTTAAGTGGTACGCTAAGACCATGTAGCTGAGTTAAAGTAGATCCCCAAGGTAAACTCCTCTCTCCAGTGTCAGTGTCAGTTCCTCCCTTTAGACCTCCACTGGAGTAACAGTACTAAAGTATGTACCTTCAAATGTACTTAAGTATGGAGAGTAACAGGAGCATGATTTATTATGGCTCTAATGTCCTATTATCATTTCTGGAACAAGACTCTTAATCAGCTCAGTGTAGGTGAAGAGACTCGAGTGTCTCTCAGTCCATCAGTCTTTAATATCAATCAATCAATCAATATTTATTTGTGTAGCGATTTTTACAACTAGCGTTGTCTCAAAGCAGCTTCACAGAAAAGCAGTTTATATAAAGGAAAAGGAAAACACGGAGTCCATGTACAGACGCAGGAAAGGGAATCCGGGTCCAAGCCCCCTGTGAGCAAGCCAGAGGCAACAGTGGTGAGGAAAAACTCCCTTAGAGTAAGAGGAACAACCCTCGAGAGGAACCAGGCTTGAGAGGGTGACCCATCCTCCTCAGGTCGATCCCGGTTCAGGAGAGAAAGACGGAGCTAACAGGAAAAGGAGCTCAGAACATCTATTAGATCCAGTCTGATTAATCCAGGAGGCAGTGATCGCAAAGGTGGAGCCGACCCATAGGTTCTCTGTTTAAGTGAGAGATGGAGTTCATGATCAGAACCAGATGCTGGCAGCTCTATTGCGGCCATTGTAGTCGTTCTAGTCACGTCAGGTGACGAGCTGGAGAACCAGGGCAGGAGACCCACGTTGGACCTTAATAGAAGCTCATTAATTAGTCTGACCCTGATGTCTATTCAAATGATCATCAGCACCGAACACTGAAGGAGAACAGGTTCCATTAGCTAGAACCAAGCTCTGTCCAACAGGTCAAAACAAGCTCAAAATAAAGTGAGTGCTGTACCCTGATTGGTGGGCTCGCTTCACGCTTCTCACGTTTGGACACAGTGACTCCTACCTCCTGTGATGTCATGCGCAGGCCCCCTGTTGTTGAGTAGAAGATAGTGGGGGGCTTTCCTTGCGTTGGATTGGAGCAGAGCCTGATCCTCTTTTTCCTCCTCTGTAGGTGGTGCACAGGGACCTGAAGCCCAGCAATATCCTGTATGTGGATGAATCTGGCAACCCGGAGTCTTTGCGGATCTGTGACTTCGGCTTCGCCAAGCAGCTCCGCGCCGATAATGGCCTGCTGATGACCCCATGCTACACCGCCAACTTCGTCGCTCCAGAGGTCCAGACACTCATTCTTCTCTTTAACCCCTTTTATTTATTATTTATTTAACATCACAACATGTGACTTAATGATCACACATTAATACTGTCTGCTATCATAAGCTATTTAAATAACGCATGATAAACTCAAAATTTTATTTTATTGCTTTTGATTTTTTTTTATTCATTCGTCTGTATTTTGATTTGAGTTGCTTCTGAATCATAATACTTAGTAATAACTATAAATTATACAGTGTCTAAGTCATTTAGTATGTACTATAATTAAATAAAAAAATACTAATAATTATTTGGTATCTACAGTGAATTATTCAGGGTCAACTATGGAATTAATTATTATATAAAACTAAAGAAGTTAATGAAATAATGAAATACATTTAGAAATTATTAAATACATGCTGCACTTTCAGCATCTACTATGTATCATTTAGTAACTACTATTAATTATTCAGTATCTACAATTATTCAGTGTCTAATTTTTTCAGTCATCATTAATTATTTAGAATCTGTGAAATATTTAATAACCGCTGTGAAACTAATATTTGAGGTGCGTTATGCCAGTGAGGAACTGAAATGTTTAAGGGGTTTAGCTTTATCTATCTATCTATTTATTTATTTATTTATTTATTTATTTATTTATTTAGCACTGACCATCTGTCCATGTAGAAAGACTGGAGCCACGAATTAGGAACTGTAACGCTGCATAATGTTGCATAACGCTGTGCGTGTGTGTTGTAGGTGCTGAAGAGGCAAGGCTATGATGAAGGCTGTGATATCTGGAGTTTGGGAGTTTTGCTGTACACGATGTTAGCGGGGTAAGAACACACCTGCTGTCCTCCTCACACGCATCAGAACAACCATATCACATCAAAAATCACTCGTAATGCAGATGACGTTATGATGGGTTCGGGTTTCTATGGTGCGACTATAGATTGGATACCTGTTTATGTCCGTCCTCGGTCGGTTATTGGAACATCGAGAGTTTGTTTTTATTAGCATTTGGTTTAAAATGAGCGAGTTAGTGTAGATATGTAATTATGCCACAGAACGTGTGAACGCATGGCCCTCTCCTCTATTCATATCGTTCACTCTCTCTTTCAGTTTCACTCCCTTCGCCAATGGGCCAGAGGACACTCCGGAGGAGATCCTGAGCCGGATAGGGAGCGGGCGCTTCACTCTGACCGGAGGAAACTGGGATGCAATATCAGACGCAGCCAAGGTCAGACACATACACAGCTTAATCCCTTAATCACTGTATTTTTGTGTTTTCTAAGTTTTCTATGAATGCTCACACTCACTCTCTCTCTCTCTCTCTCTCTCTCTCTCTCTCTCTCTCTCTCTCTCTCTGTATCTATCTGTCTCTCTCTCTCTCTCTCTGTCTCTCTCTCTCTCTTTCCCCCCATACCCCCCCGTCCCTGTAGGATTTGGTCTCTAAGATGCTCCATGTGGATCCTCATCAGAGGCTAACGGCTAAGCAGGTGCTCAAACACCACTGGATCGTGCATAGAGACCAGCTGCCCAACAGCCAGCTGCAGCACCAGGACGCACAGCTGGTGAAGGTAATGACACAATCCAGTGTATTTACCGCCAGATTTGAGCACTTTGATACTATTGGCTGATATTGATCTGCATCTGAATTACTGTAAACGGCCACACGTGTACAGACTTAAAGTACATTAACATAATCATTTCGTAGAATGCTAGGGTACCATTTAATCCCTGCAGGTTAGCTGCTCTACCCTGATCCCTAACCCTAGCTGCCTACTCAAGGCACTTTGTCTAGCTGGCTAAGCTAGACAAAGCTAGTAAAGCCTATCCTTAGATACCTAAACCATAACACGAGCACTAATTTTAGGTAACTGTAGGTGCCTATCCAATAACAGCCTAACACCTAAACACTAACTGTAGCTGCCTAAGCCCTAACTGCCTAACATTGAGCACTACCTCAAACTGTCTATCACCTGGCAAACTGGCATAACACTAAGCCCTAACTTTGGCTGCCTAAGCATAAACCCTGACCTCTAGCTGCCTAATCCTGAAGTCTAGCTGGTTAATCCTGATCTCTAACTGCCTGACCCTTAACCTTAACCACTAACTCTAGCTCCCTGTGCCCGTAACCTAGCTGCTAAACCCTACCTTCAGCTACTTCGCTGCTCCTTCATCTAGCAGTCTGTTCCCTAACTGCCTCACCTTACCCACTAACTCTAGCTCCCTATGCCCTTGACCTAACTGCTAAACCATACCTTCAGCTACTTCGCTGCTCCTTCATGTAGCGGCCTGTTACCTAAATACTTGATCTCAACCACTAATTGTAGCTGCCTAATCCCAGCTTTATGTCCCATAATCCCATAATTAAATCTCAAATAATTACAAGTTAAAGTGTCTAAGCCTGACCCCTAGCTGCCTAACCGCTAAACCATAGCTGCCTAACCCCTAATGTTAGCTGGTAACTCTTGTAGTCCTTTTTCAGTCTCGGTGTGCAGACCGCGTTCTCCTTCATGTTTATTTTAGCGGAACGTCAGAGTTAAGAGTTAAAGTTACATCATGTCGTTATACATTATTTAGGCATATAATCAATAATACATAATCTTTCTCTTCCTCAGGGAGCGATGGCTGCCACCTACTCCGCTCTGAAGAGCTCTCAGCCGCCCCCCGAGCTCAAACCCATCGAGTCTTCGTTCCTCGCCCAGAGACGCGTCAAAAAACTGCCCTCCACTTCTCTGTAGAGAGAGAGTATGAGAGAGAGAGCGTGATGGAGCGATGGACGTAGGAGAAGAAAAGAAGTACTGTAATGGAGACCACAGCGAGAAGCTGTGTGGACTGAAAACGCTCTTCACCTTCAGCAAGCTCGCCGAGGTTATACACGCTGTCAGTCAGAGCGGACGGTGAATGTGATTGGCAGATGGGGGTTTGGGGTTGAAATGCTGGAATTTAATGCGCCATAAGAGTGTGTGTGTGTGTGTGTGTGTGTGTGTGTGTGTGTGTGTGTGTGTGTATGCGTGTGTCCGGGAGACTTGTGTAACCGGACGGTCTGTCTGTGATCTTCGTTTTCCAGCCTTCGACGCTGCTGTGTTTGAATATAGTTCAGTTCGTTTGTTTCCAGAAGATTATTTGTCTGCTTTTTTTTGGTTTTGCTTTGTTTAATAAACTTCTACAGTCGTGCATCTTTGTGTAGCTCACCGTCGTGTCAGTCCGGGCCTGAGCCGGTTTTCTCTAAGGGGAAAATGAACAGCAGTTTCCGAAATCACTGCTGCAGTAAAGCCGTATGTACCTTGCCTATTCCGGGATCTTCTGAATTAGCCTATAAGCTCGTTACGGAGCCAAAATACAAGTAATGCTACATGCTAATGCTGCCGCGCACTTAGCTGAGATCCACACAGACCAGCTGGCTAGTTTGATACCGGACACGCTTTCATGTGTGCAGGAATGTTAACTAGCTTGTAGCATGCAGGTCATTCGTATATCAGCTGCTAAATGACCTCGCTCAGCTGTACTGATGATTTCTGAAACCGCCAATCATTTCCCCATAGAGGAAAACAGCTTAGACGCTAACATGGGCACGACGCTGTCTACAGTGTGGTGCACGACTTCAAAAGTCCTGTGATCACCATGCTCCGCCCACAAATGTGTTCCTTCATAGCTACTGTTGCTAGTATGGACAGGCTTTACAGGGAACCGGTAGAGATCCATTCAACCTAACGAGAAACTGTACAACAGACTCGGTATATACCACAATACCTACATTTAGAGCTTAGAGTTATACACTCGACCTAACGAGAAACTGTACAACAGACTCGGTATATACCACAATACCTACATTTAGAGCTTAGAGTTATACACTCGACCTAACGAGAAACTGTAGAACAGACTCAGTTCATACCACAATACCTACATTTAGAGTTTAGAGTTATACACTCGACCTAACGAGAAACTGTAGAACAGACTCAGTTCATACCACAATACCTACATTTAGAGTTATACACTCGACCTAACGAGAAACTGTAGAACAGACTCAAAATACATAAATTTATAGTCGTTATTAATTTTAAATGAGGTTTAATTTGCATGTGGGTGGAAGGTCGCACTGTTAAGACAGGTTGGGTGTAACTGAGTTAACGAGGCCAGTTTCATCCAACTTGCTTAGTTTGGTTTAGTTACGACACCACAGTCCAGCCTGGAATTCCAGGCTGCAGCTTCTCTTTAGGTTGAAAAGGACTACAACCCTTACAAGCTTGTCCGGCCTCTCAGCAGTACCTCTGAAAGGTCACACTTGTGGGCAGAGCTCGGCGAAGGAAATTACCAAATCAGGTCAATCACGGAGAGAGACTGTAATTGCTAGCGTTTGGGAGCTTTTCCGAGTCCAGCGTCCTCCTGGCCTATTCTCGACCATCTGAAGGGCTTTTGAGAGAACTTCTCCTTCAAATGGATCTAACCGCATGTGGTCATGTGACTCTGGACAGATGTGTCGCGGGTGATGGGGCTGTTTCTATTGCATGGGTTCCGGTTCGTTCAGTGCAGTGTTGTCGCTTCGCTTTGCTGCAGGTTGCTCCCACAGTGTTTCCAAGCTGTTTTCGTCGTCCAGGCAGACGAAGAAGAAGAAGATGGCGGCGATGTATTAAACCCTCCGAAGCCTGAGGCTCTATAGTGGCATGCTTTACGGTCTTGTGTTTTTGCGAAGCCGTGACTTTTCTCTGGATATTGAATGCCGTCTCCTGTGTTTGTTTTTCACCGTTTGATTGTTTATAGTTCTGCTGTTTTGTTTGTTTGTTTATTTGTTTGTTTTTGTTGGTTCTGTTAAAGTAAAGTCATTTTATAAGAGGCATGCTAAACACGGTTGAGATAAAGGTGAGAGCTGGAGAAATAACTGCAGGTCTTGGTGGGTATTTGTGTTTTTCCTTTTTTTTTTTTTTTCTTCACAACCTATTTGTTCTCCTTGAGTTCAGATGAAAGTATATCGACCAGAGCGTTTCGCTGTTGTGCACTCTCGTCCCGCCGAGTCAAACAGGACTCCTTTCCTCAATGCTAATCAATGAACCAGCCGTCTGACAGTTTGGCATTAGGGCTGCAAAACTCCCTCTAGAATCTCAGAGCAAATGTCCACTCCGTTCTGGAAAACCGTCTCGCTAACTCCACACTTCTAACACCAAAAGTCTTTGGGTTGAATGCTGATCCACACTGATGTATCACTCTTTATACACTGTAGTGTCCCCTAAACTTCACATACTGAATTATTTCTAAATGACTCTGTACTGAAATGGCTCATAAGTGACTCATAAACTGAATCACTTTTTACTAGCTCAGTTTAACAGCTGAACTGCTATGAAATGGTGTATAATTTGGTGTCTTAAAATGTCTTAATCGCTGAATCACTCCTAAATTATTCGGTTTCATTAGTTACTGTGTTACTGTCACGTGGCTCAGTTTATTTTTCACACTGAATCACTGTTATACAATTTGGTTGGTTTTAATTGCTGGATGACTCCTGAATGAATCAATTGATTTATTTCTGAATCACTCCTAAATTGCCCAGTGTCATTATGGTCTTGCTCCTTTATTACTAATTTTAATTATGGATTCACTCCTCTCCGAATCAGTTTCAATAATTACTGAATCGCTCTTGAATGGCTTGGTTTGTTGTAAGCACTGAATTGCTCTTGAATGACTCGGTTTACTGATTCACTGAATCACTCCTAAATGATTCGTTTTTGTCTATTACTGAATCACTGTTACATGACTTTTTTCACACTGAATCACTCTCAGATGGCTCACTCTTATGTGACTCAGTTTTCTTGATTACTGAATCACTGTTGCATGATTTGGTTTGTTTTAATTGCTGAGTGACTCAGTTTATTTATTTCTGAATCACTCCTAATCGGGCCAGTTTCATTACGGTCTTGCTCCTTAATTACTTATGTTGATGACTGATTCACTCCTCTACGACTCAGTTTCAGTAATTACTGAATCGCTCTTGAATGGTCCAGCTTATTCACTGAATTACTAGAGTCCATGACTGAATCAGTATCAAAGAGTTCACAGCTGATTTAGTTACTGAATCACTTCTAAATGACTCGATGTAATTACTGATATACCCCTCTATTGCTTAGTTTTGTTGATTACTGAATCACTGTTACATGATTCACTTTGATTTAATTGCTGTTGATTCACTTCTAAATTGGCCAGTCTCATTACTGTCTCACTCCCAAATTGCTCAGGTTAATTACTGATTCACTCCTCAGTGACTCTTTTGTTAATTACTGAATTGAAGGATTGTTACTGAATCGCACTTGAATGACTCAGTGAGTGAATCACTCCTAAATGGCTCTATTCCTTAACTGAATCACTAGCAACAAGTTAACCGCTGATGTAGTTACCGAATCGCTCCTAAATGATTCGCTGTAGCTAGTGATTCACCCCACATTGCTCAGTTTCATTGATTACTGATCCCTGTTAAATGAATCGCTGCAAAAAGACACGGTTCAAGTAGCGAATCAGTCCTGAATGTCCGTCTGTTGGCCAGGTTGGCCTGTAAAGACAGGGATTCCTAATCAGCACTTATTTTTGAGGAACTGAGTTGGTTAAACGGGAGAGAGGCGTCCAGCTGCGGGCTGTTTTGGGGGGTCAGATTGTGAATCTCCTCTGTACTCTGTACTGTATATGTTGATGAAGTATATTATATAATCTATTTTCCTGTATGTAAATGGTGGAGTTGGGTTTTTTTTTTTTCGTTTCTCAAATTTTCTTTCCTCCTCTTTGCTTTTCAGAGTCTCGACACAATGTGGCACTTCCTTTCTTCTTGTCGTCTGTAACAAAAAAAAGAAAAGAAAAGATGAAAACTTTCCTCTGTTTTTTTTTTTTTCATTTAAAGGACTAATCCAGAGTTTTTCAGGCTGCAGTATCTGTAACTTGCCAAAGTTGACAACGTTGTGATGTCACAAAACCCAAAATCTAAAGATGTATCCGCCTATCCTGCCTATGGCATGTTAGCCCCGCCCACTCATGTTGATCCTATTGGAAGTGTTTCAGCCTGGACTGCTTTCTGAATGGGACGCGATACAAAGCAGCCAATAGAAACAGATATTATTTGCATATACCAGTATTAAAGGCACAGTAACGAAAACAGCTTGTTTATTTCCAGAGGATGAAGAACAGCGCAGCTGAACACCCTTATGATGTCAGCGTAACACCATATGTGACTCAGCCACAGAAACGGCCTGCTTTGAATTTACCTTCTTTGTGATGTCACAACAACCAACTGCCTGTTCTATCTCTCTGACTATTCTGACTATCTGCCTGTTCTGCCTACAGCAATTAAGCCCTGCCCTCTCAAATCAAAAGATTTGAGCCAATCAGAAGAGAGCTCATTTGCATAAATAAGTCTTAAAGGTACAGTAACAAAAATGGCCTGTTTTGAAATTGCTTTCTTTGTGATGTCACAACAACCAATACTTTTACATGTATCCACCCATCCCCCGATAGCGGTTTAGCCCTGCCCACTCACACCGGATTGTTTAGACAGTACTGTTTTTTGCAGAGCAGCCAATAAGAATGGGCTCGTTTGCATAAAAAAAAGGGCACAAGAACAAAAACGGCCTTCTTTGAACTTACCTTCCTTGTGATGTCACAAAAACCAACACATTTACATATACCTCCCTATTCAGCCCACTGACACTGACATTATAACTCCAGGGCAGCCAATAAGAACAGAGCTCATTTGCATAAATAAGCCTTAAAGGCACAATAATTAAAACGATCCATTGCATTTTTCTGTTAAAGTGCATGCAAAAAAAATATCAAGTGTCCTAATAAACAACAAACAAACAAATAAACAAACAAACATAGACTTTAAACTGATTTCAGACTCGTTTGCCGGGCAGTGACCGCAATAAACGAGAGTGTGCTACAAATACTGCAGGTGGAGATGAGGATGGAGAAGGCTGGAGAGTTCCTTTAATGAAAAGAAGGCGGAGCTTCATTGGGAGTGGGGTTCAGGCTAATGAAATGTTGATGCATACAGGTGTTGATGTTTTTCTCTCTTACTGCTGCCATGTAGCTCATGGTTTGCGTTGTGCCTGACTGATTGTTTGTGCGGGGAGGGAGGTGGGGGGGTTAGGGCTCAGGTGTGTGTGTGTGTGTGGAGGGGATGAGTGTGTGGGTTTGATTCCTGATGCCTTTCTATTAAAACAAACCATGTTTCTCTGCCCTCAGCTGCTTCTCCGTCTCTGCTTCTGTCCAGCTTTGGCTTGGTTCTGACCTTCGGCCGCGTTCACTCTGAAATGTGGGCTGCCTTTACACGGTGAAGCTTCCATGCAACTTCAGTTGCTTGAAACCTACATGAGACTAAGTTGCACTCGAGCTGCATAATGCACAGAAACCTGATTGATTTGGTGGGGAGGGGGCCACTCTGCAGAGCGTCCTGAAACTCACTTGCAAAGCCGGTGTCAGGAAACAGCCAATCAAAACGCTCATAAGACATCACATGATCAAGTTGAACAGCCTGCTTTCAAAATGGGACCCTCCTGAACGACTCAAGGTTGGTTTTCTGACTCACAACAGTGAACACGAGTTTCGAGAAGCAGTTCTGTAACCGCCAGCGCTAACCTGCCCGCTAAAGTTTCCCCATGTAAAGCCTTAGTGACGGTGTAATGTGCTGTTTTCCTCTTTTCCTTATGCTGACAATTTTTTTGCGCACCTTTATTGACACCAGACTAAGTTCCGGACGTTGGGTGTGACTGTGTGATTGTAAAACAGACCTTTAATTCCACACAGCAGCTGTTTACACCTGCTTTTCTCTCAATGGACTGAATTTAACTTTGAGCCTCGCTAAAAGCACGAGCAATGATGCAAGCTGGCATACCATAGGAATCACCTAGCAACCACCTAACAATAAACAACGTGGGATACCATGGCAACCACCTAGCAACAACCTAGTAACCATCTGGGATACCGTAGCGACTACCTAAAATACCATAGCAATCACTTAGCAACACCCTAGTAACCATTTGAAATACCACTGCAACCACCTAGCAACAATCTAGAGAACCTAGCAACCATCTGGAAAACAGCCACCACCAAACAATACCCTAGCAACAACTTGGGACACTATAGTTACCACCTTGAAACAACCTAGCCACCACCTGCAATACCATAGCAAACCGCCTAACGACAGCCTAGCAACCATCTGAAATAACAGAACAACCGAGCAACTTCCCTGTGAATCTACACCCGTCTTCTGAGTGTTTGTACAAAACGTTGACGTGACGTGGTTGTGTTTCCAGTCATATGTTTATTTCACAGGCCTGTGGGTTTCCGAGGGTGCTTCATGCTCTGCGGGATTAGTGGGAATGTGCAGGTGCTGTTGTCTTCCGTCTGGTCCGTGCTGATCCGCTGGTTGGATTAATGTGCTGAAGCGCTCTGACACACATACAGTAAGGAGGATTTGGGTCGTGTGCTCACCTCAAGATTAATTTTTCTAAAGTGGATCTGTTTAAAAGAGAACAGGGAGAGCAGAGCAGTACCGAGCTGTCTGTCCCGCAGCTTCACCACTGTCACTCCCAAACCAGGGACACGTCTGGGTCTGCTCGTCCGCTCACTGTTAGATGTAAAGCACATCATGGAGCTCCAATTTCTAACTTGCTCAGTCACATTCAGCAGGATGAAAGCTGTCCACAAGGGGGCGCAGTGTTTGCAGTCTGATAGCTTCTGATGCTTCATTAGAGCAGAGTCCACATCAGTGGTGCTGTGTCCCTGTTTTCCATCCTCCCCCTGTGTCCAGTGGTGCTGTGTCCATCTTTTTCAAGGTAGTTTGTAATAATAATAATAATAATAATAATAATATATATTTTTTAACAAACAAACAATAAAGCAAATTCTGTTTTAAATGTTTATTTTTATATATAAATCAGAGGAGAACCACCTGGACCTTCTGGGTCTCCAGAGAACGAAGATAAGAAAAATAAAAAAATACATATCCATTTGTAGGTTTACAGGCTAATCTTGTTGGATTGTAACAAATGCTTTATTTGTTCTTTAGGAAAACCGAAAGTGGTTCTTCTGCATAATCACTCCAGAGAACCCTATTCGGTTCTGTGTGGTACCTTTATGCTAAAGAGTATATGCCTATATTTTTGGGGGAGGAGCTGGAGCTGTGAGCAGTCAGAACTCCAAAGTAAGACCAGGTGTGTGAGTTGGGGGAGGGGGGTAACTGAGGCGGAGCGGTCAGTTACGTAACAGAGCTGCAGAGAGGAGGAGCAGAAAGAAGCAGGACGGGAGAATGAAGGTCACAGGAATGAATTCAGAGGGAAGAAAAATCAGAAAAGAGACACATCTCTCTCTCTCTCTCTCTCTCCCTCTCTCTCTCTCTCTCTCTCTCTCCCTCT
>JAVGWN010000383.1:0-14555 GCA_034552555.1 Semaprochilodus insignis
CATGTGAGTCCGAGTTAAGTCTGGAGTCTCTGACATGTGAGTCCGAGTTAAGTCTACAGTCTCTGGCATGTGAGTCCAAGTTAAGTCAAGAGCCCATCACTGCAGGTAAAGCAAATTCGTCTTGCAAAACGACCGGTCACAAACCCGCTGTTCGGTATGACGTACACTAGAAGGCACTCTTGGAAGCGGAGTTGCAACATCAACAGTCCCTCACAAACACAGAGGGTACTCTATAGTTTGTTCCTGTGCTTGCTCACTGGCGAAATAGCTAATCCATCTGGAGGTTCTACAACTTTAAGGCGTGTGATCTGTAAGTTAGACTAGATTAGCTGACAGCCAAAGCGAAATTGAGCTGTTGATAGCTTTGCCTCTTTCCTTTAACACCACACTTACTGCACACAGCACTCTGTTCCGGCCCTCAGAAGGCTTTTCTGGAATGAAAGGCTGGTTATTTGAGGCCGTGTTGAACCTGACGCAGCTGTGAGGAAGACGACATTGTGGCAATTCCCGATTTCTGCCTCAGGTTTGTGGTCATGATGACCCGAGGAGCTTTTCCCATAACTAACCTGAGATTCGGTGGTGTTTAGCCTGCTGCTCTGGTCCCCTCCAGGATGATGAGCTGGTTTGAAAAGTTGAGGAAGTGTTTATTTAGCACTTATTGCAGATGGTTCATCTATTAAACAGAAGACAGACAGCATTTTGCATCGCGCGGTGACTGTAGGTGTCAGGGTCATGATGTAAATTCACTGTGGTACCCATAATGCAATGTTATCAAGACTGCACATGACGAGTGACAGGGTAAATCATATACGGTTGAAAGGTTTTGTCTGTTCAATCTTTAGTTCACACGGTTTTCTCAGTGTGCTTTTCTTTCTCTCGCTGAATTTAAGTGTGAGTCAGAGTCGAGTCATGGGTCAGGTCAACATGCAACTCGAGTACGACTCTAGCCCCCCATCTCTGATCCAAACAGAGTTAAAATGGACTGGACTTGTTTGTGCTTTTGTGCACACATGGGAACTGTAATGAAAACACTGCAGTGGGAGAACCGAGGGTTCCTTGGTGAGAACTGGAGGAACAACACTCTACTACAGGCAGCTGACCTGACACCGTAAAGACTTGGTGCCTTCTGTGAACATCATATACACAGTCAAGGCTCTTCTTATTGCATGCAGCACCTCCATCTCTGCAGCCCACCACAACCTGAAAGGTGACACTGCAGACGCCTTCTGTCTCTCTTACAGCTCTCACACTGTAGCCCGTATCACTTCTCCAGTTCTGTTGTTCACCGCCCGAAGCTAGATGGGGTAAAGACTGAGCACTGTGTCCTCTCTCATGCTAGCAGAGCTCCCGACCTGGAAAGTCTCTGTGGGTTATGAAGATTTGTCAGAAGGGTCAGATTGGGGTCAGATTGAGGTCAGATTGGGTTAAGATGTGGAGTGCAGGTCCAGTTTAAGAGAGTAATCTGTTGATTACAGTGTAGGATCACTAATTCCACAGTATTCTGACCTCTCCAGCCTGACTGGTCCTGCTGGTAGAGAAGTGTGTGTGTGTGTGGTTGCGTGTGTGTGTGTGGTTGTGTTTGAGTTGATCTAGATCAGAAAGCTATGCTAAATGCTCTAGTGCTTCTAAATAGAATAGACTTGCTCCGTAAGATCACTCATGATTGGAGTATGAGCTTGCTGGGGGGGTGTGGGGTGTCCAGAGATTGGGGTATTGGGGGTGAGGTGGGGGCTGATTAATGTTTTTCATACTCCTGCTCTGGTTTACATGTGACTGCCTCTCACTCTTTTTCTACCCTTCTGATATCTCTCTCTCTCTCTGTCTCTCTCTCCCTTTAGCTCCCTATATCTGCCATCTGTGTTTATCTCTCTCTCTTGCCATCTTTCTCTTTATCTCTCTGTCTCTCTCTCACTCTAGCGTGCCCCCCCCTTGTCTTGTTTTGTTTGTTTGTTTGTTTGCTTCTTTTGGAGCTGCCAAATCATTGCTTCTCTCCCTCCACCGTGTGTCACACACTTGAGTGGAGTGCGTGATGACTTTGTTTCTGCTTCTGGGCACGCTCAGATAATCTCGGAGGTTAACCAGCTGTCATCATGGCAACGGCAGACATGCCCTCCTCTCCTTCGCTCTCTCCCCTTCTTTCTCTCCCTCTCTCTCAGACCTGGCAGACATGCCCTCCTCACCCTCTCTTTCTCTCTGTCTTTCTCTCCCCTCTTGTGTATGTTGCTTGTTTGTGTCAAAAGGTGATCCTGACATTCCAGACAGGTGACCGTCCTCCTCGCTATACAGCACAGCTCCAGCGTGTATGAAATGCTGCTGTGTGTATATGTGTTCTTGTACTCTTTAAGTAGATTATGTAAGCTGTGGTAAGTGCACCCCTCAGGCGTATTACTGTAATTAAAGACTCGAGTAGGGAAACATTTCTCCATCACTGCTCATAAAGTCAATTGCTAAAATATGATTTGCCCAGCGAGCAGCTTTAAAGCTTTCTTCGTGCTGGAATTCTGGGTGTGGTGGTAGACAGACCCTGGTATTCTGAGTTGGGATATGTCGGAGCAGCTCTCAACAAAGCGCCTAGCGTTCTACTGGAAGCTTAAACTTGTTAGAACAGGCAACCAAGAAAGAGTGCCTGAGCCAGTCCAAAATCCCACCCCTCCTTTGAATTCCCAGAGTTTGTGTAAGGATAGTTGGCCATTTAACAAAGAGATGCAGAGACTGTGGTAGGAATCAGGACTGAAGTGCTTGTGATCACACTTTTGGATCTGGATCTGTTTTCATGAAATGCATCTGAAATGGGAGTGCTGCGCAGGGATCGGTTTTCTGCTTACGGCACATCCTAGCAGACAGGTTGAGGAACAGTCCTGTGAGGTATTATAAATATGACATAAGTTGTTATACGATATTTATCAAAATATCTAGTTATCCTAACATTCCCAAACAAGTTTGAAAGCACAGCACCAGCAAACAGTACTGCAACGTTTATAAAGCCTGTGAAAACGAACGCGGAGAGTCATTTTCCTCTAGTTTGGTGTTTGGAAAGGAAGTTTTTTAAGAAAGAACAGGAGGAACAAATAAAATAATATATTGGCCTAACATAATGGCTGACATCCAGTCTTATCTAGAGTTCCAAGGAAAAGTGAATAAACCGTTAGCTGGATTTCTGTATTGATTGCTAACAAAATGAGTCACAGATAAAGATGAAGACAGTCTAACTACACACTGCTGTACTGCTCAGGTCTGTTACTGAGTACACTGAGGAACATCCACAGTGCAGGCTAGACCCAGTTTAATAAGCTGTAAACTCTCTTTTAGCAGCTAGAGCTGGAGGTCACGGACCGCTGCCCTCACGTTCTCCTGTGTAATGTTCTGATACACCTCTGAATTCATAGACCCCGAGCAAAGCAAAGCAGCCCCAAACCATGATGCTCCCTCCACTATGCTTCACAGAGGGGATGAAGTTTTGGAGTTGGTGCCCTTGTCCCTAACAAACATAGAGCTTTATCTCATCTATCTGAAGAACATTTTCCCAGAAGTAACGTGGACCATCCAGGTGGATGGGTAGGGAGCAGCAGTGGATTCCTTTATGCCGTCCTTCCATAAACAGCCTTATTCTTCTTCAGGGTTTTTGTAGTAGTGGACACAAAACAAAGGCTTGTGGAGTCTACTGTGGGTGTTTCGCTGTTAACCTCGTGTCCTTAGCAACCTGGAGTGATCTTAACAGTGAGCTTAAGTCCTAGATAGGAGAGCAGCAGCAGTCCTGAGTGTTCTCCATTCGTGTATCTGTGGATTGGTGTACACACAGGTCATTCAGCAGCCTTCTGAGGTCTTCCGAAAGTTGTCGATGGTCCACACTGACCTGGCTTTGTGTGCTGCCTTCATGTAATGGGTAAAGCACCTGTGAAACCCACACTTTCAGTCTGTCTCATCTCCCATCTCATAGCTCATGTACACGTCACATGGAGGTTCCTCGCTTGTGCTAGCCTGCACTGTGGATGTTCCTCAATGTGCTCAGTTAAAGACATGGAACGTTTGTGTGTTGTTAGTGTAGTTGGATTGTGTTTGTGTATAACTGTGACTTCACTAACAATCAGACCACACGGATCAGTAATCGATACAGACATCCAGCTAATTCCAAAGAGGTTCACTTACAAACTGGGACCTGTTTCACTTTCACTTACAAAGCTGTCCTCACCCCAAAGTGTTTTATGCAGCTGATTTATCCCCTACCGCTGTGCAGTCTCAGTGTAAGGAGGTGATATGAGACTCAAAAATATGAATTAATGTCAGAAATTGAGACTTTTTTAAGGACTGTATGGACTGAAGGCGGCCAGCTGGAGTACTAACCTTCAATCAAGTGACACTAAATTAACTTCATTTAATTAGCATTAATGCTAACTCTGCATAAAATCTATGTTTCCAAGCAGATGCCCACCTATAACATATTGTGCTTTTATGGTCAGTTTGAGGGCCAACATAGCTACTTGCATCTCAGCCAAATTGCGGGGGGCTCAGCAGGTAACTCAGGTAACTCGTTTTCCATTGAGCTCATCCAGTCATATTCATCCCTATCCCTTCTCAGTGCTCTGTTAGACCTGTCTGTGTTCACATTAGCTCATGGATTGACTCATTTCTGAGCTGGCACCTGATCAGGACGTGGAGATTTCAAAACCACTCTGACTGCACTCAGGTCTAATGATGTAAACCCGGCTTTTAGGGATGCACCGAATGTTCGGGAACTGATATTACTCGTCGAATAAATGAAAAGACCGGATCATTTATACCGAACAGTGACGTTTCTAATTACTCTGTTATTCTTGTCCAGTTCCCGGATGTAGACGGGAACCAGAGTTATTCGGTTTCAAGCGTTCGAGCCAAACAGAACTCCAGACAGAGTAAAGAACAGAACCGAGCCGTTACAGCGAGGCAGACAGACAGATAGCAGCTTGTCACCAGATCGCACATGTGCACTCTCTCTCTCTCTCTCTCTCTCTCACATGCTCACACAAACCCCAATATTACAACAACGCCATAAAACCGCAGCCAGCGTGGAGTGAGGCTCTCTCTGTGAATGCAGCGTGTCAGCTGGGAGGGGTTTAAGTCATACTGTGCTGTGTTGGTGAGTCGGCTGGGAGGGGTTTAAGTCATACTGTGCTGTGTTGGTGTGTCTGCTGGGAGGGGTTNTTTAAGTCATACTTTGCTGTGTTGGTGTGTCGGCTGGGAGGGGTTTAAGTCATACTTTGCTGTGTTGGTGAGTCGGCTGGGAGGCGTTTAAGTCATACTGTGCTGTGTTGGTGAGTCTGCTGGGATGGGTTTAAGTCCTACTTCTGCTGTGTTGGTGAGTCGGCTGGGAGGGGTTTAAGTCCTACTGTGCTGTGTTGGTGTGTCTGCTGGGAGGGGTTTAAGTCATACTGTGCTGTGTTGGTGCGTCTGCTGGGAGGGGTTTAAGTCCTACTGTGCTGTGTTGGTGTGTCTGCTGGGAGGGGTTTAAGTCATACTGTGCTGCGTTGGTGTGTCTGCTGGGAGGGGTTTAAGTCATACTGTGCTGTGTTGGTTGTCGGCTGGGATGTTAAGATGTTCAGTGTTCAGTACGTATGTTTAATCTGCAGTTTAATAACACAACAAAAATACTCTCCTGGTAGCAAGATGTGGGCCATATATGTGCCAGATTAGGGCCACGCCTCAACCAAAAGTAGGCAACTCTGCTGTATCTGTGCCAGAAGTGGACCAGATCTGTTAGCCTGTCAGCCTGTTAGCCTGTTAGCCTCCCGTGATTTGCGTTATCATCCACTTGTCTGATACGAACTTTGTCCAGGGCAGGTTAACGTTGAGCCCGGAATAAATAGCACTGTTAACTCCAATGGGAATATAACTACCCTCTGTACTTGGCCTTTGGCCCGCAACATACATTGCACTTTGGCTTCCCCAGGCAAAAGTTTGGGCACCCCTGCTGTAAAACATACCCAGCAGTGTCTTGTGTTTAGACTGAACTAGTATTAGTTGGTTAAACAGTGTGCAGCCCTTTAGCATTAACTGCACTGTGCTGCTGTTTAACGCCGTCAGTATTTGATATGTAGGCGCCAATATTTATACACGAGTGTAGTTTGTGGGTGTTGTAGGCTTCAGCTGTCTGCAGTCAGACCATCTTTAGACAGAGCCTGATAGCAAAGGAAAAACACAGACATACTTTCTTTAGATGCCACTGCATCTCTCTTTCTGCGCCCCCGCACAAACAGTTGTCCACTTATCTTAAGTCTCCCACACGTATCCGGCCCCTCGGGGAAAGTCTGAAATTTGCCCTTAAATTCCGAAATAGTTTGTGTTTTGTGTAAAAAAAAAAAAAAGAAAAAGTGATAAAACTGGGAATTCCTTGGCTCAACAGTGATCCCAATAAGGCAGCTGACATCAACCAACGTCCCACTTAAAGAATCTTGAATGAGGTTGTGTGTGTTCTATTCAGTGTACACCACCAGTCAAAAGTTTAGGTACACCCCTCTAAATGGATGCTCTTAAAGACAGTCGTACACTGAACAGCTCCAACTGATGAGAGTCTGAACCAGTACATACCCTGATACCCCACATGTCCTCTTGATGTACCACAGTATGATATTCCTCCATATCTCCACCTCTAATATATATTTAGTGGTGTAAAAACTTTGATCTCTTTTTNATTGATTGATTGATTGATTGATTGTAAGTCTTTTGTATGTCTATCCCACATCTACACGTTCTCACCGCTTCACAGACTAAGTGAAATAAAGTATTTGTATTTCTTTCCTTTCAGTGTGAAACAGACTCACTCTTGATGCAAACCTGGTTCAGCTCATAGAGCTGCTGCTCCACATAGCCTGTGTAGAGCATGTGTTGTGTGTATGGCGACACGTCCCCACAACATGAAAAAAACAAACACAGACGCCGCTAACACGCCCCCTTCCGGTTCAAATGCGAAGGCAGATGCATTTTGAGTGCTGAACAGATATAGATGCAGATAGTCGGGTTGGGGTTGCATGCCTAGTCTGTGACAGGCTGGGTGTCGTATCTACCTCAGGCTTTTGCATCTCGCACATAGGCTCGTCTAATAAGCGCAGCACGTGCGTGCACACACATGTACAGTCCTCTGCGCACACACACACAGAGTCTTCTCATCAGGCCCACAATACTGCACTTGTGTGCCATCCCCCTCCATGCAAATCAGCATCACACGTCCTCTCAGAAGCAACAAAAACACAAACAAGCCCGAGCTCTGTTTCATCGCTAATCGCCGCTGTGTGTCTGCGCGAGTGTGTCTCTCTTTGTTTGTGGTGCGAGGAAATGCACGCTCGCTACCCAGAGCGAGGCCAGCCCTGATAATTTCGGCTGATAAATTGAAAACTGTGTCTCGACCCACAAGCAATTTGCTGTAGGGAAATTTCACCCGATTTCTCTGAATTATTTTTTCCTGGATCGGCTGGCGGTGATGCACAGAGAGGGTGAAAAGTTCCTGCTTTTGGTTCACTGAAAAGGTGTCGAAATGTGTCGCTTAGTTGCGTCTCGGAATAGATGTTCCATTTCAGATGCAAAAATAAGAATTCTCAGTTCTGCAAAATGTAATACACCGTGGTCTAACATACAGTATATCATC
Source organism: Semaprochilodus insignis (assembly GCA_034552555.1). Classification (NCBI taxonomy): domain Eukaryota; kingdom Metazoa; phylum Chordata; class Actinopteri; order Characiformes; family Prochilodontidae; genus Semaprochilodus; species Semaprochilodus insignis. The sequence goes on from JAVGWN010000383.1 coordinate 7,616, forward strand.
ATCATCATCATAATAGTTTTAATGTATTTACAGTCATATAATAAATCAAACAGGAAGGCATGCATGTTAGCATGATAGTAAATAGCGCATATGCATGTACAGACAGGTGTCAAAACCTACAGCACCAGTCAAAGGTTTAGGTACACCCCTCTAACTGGATGGTGTTGGTGATCTTAAAGACTCTACAGTCGTACACTGAACAGCTCCAACTGATGATAGTCTGAACCAGTACATACCCTGATACACCACATGTCCTCTTGATGTACCACAGTATGATATTTCTCCATATCTCCACCTCTAATATATATTTAGTGGTGTAAAACTTTGATCTCTTTTTCTGCACAGTGTAAAAGCTCTAGTTCTCCTTTCAGTTTAGTGAATATTCATGAGGGACCGACCAATAGAATCGCTCCAAACCTGCTTAGTAATAAACCTTGTTCTATCAGCTCCACTGCAGGTTAAGAAAGCTGGTTCATCCTCCTGTAAAGGTCCATTCTGGAGGGTTTTAAGGTGGACTGTATAATTCCATGAGTGCTAGTTTATAGTTTGGTGTCTTCACTTTTATTCTACAGTAAAGCTTTAAGATACACAGAAGGAGAACCTGCCATGAGGAGAACCTGCTATGAGGAGAACCTGCTATGAGAAGAACCTGCTATGAGGAGCCGTCTCTAAACTTTTGACTGGAGGTGTATAGTAACGTTTCACAGAATGAGGGTTTTTCCTGCTTGTGTTTACAATGTAAGCTGTGATTGTCTCCACACATGACTGTGTATAACTTGAGACGTTAATCTTTCCCATAGATCTAAATACAGATGGCTGGCTGCATAGCAGAAATCCTATTACTGCCTGACTCCTGTAGCTTCTCTTTATCTGATTATCCAAGAGCATGTAAACGCAGTGAATGGATTACTGACAGAATCTGATTTTCTGCAGTTATTGGATTAGTAAGTGCATGTAAACACACTCATTCAAGGCAGCACCAAGTAATATTTGTTAGCTACGTTGCCAATGCTAAGTGTCCTGTAATAATTCAGGGTTGTTTTAGACTGTTTAGATGTAGACCATAGACACTAGTGTGAGTGGACATGCTCAGCAAGCTGAGCAGCTAAAACCCCAACATTAGACAAGACTAACTGTGAAAGTGAAGGACGTCTATCCTTTAGATCTAAATACAAATACACTGTATTGCCAAATGTATTCACACACCCATCCAGACCATTGAATTCCAGTGTGGTACCGTGATAGGATCCCACCTGTGCAACAAGTCCAGTCGTGAAATTTCCTCCCTACTAAATATTCCACAGTCGACTGTCAGTGGGATTATAACACAGTGGGAGCGATTGGGAACGACAGCAACTCAGCCACGAAGTGGTAGACCCGTACAATGACAGAGCGGGGTCAGCAGATGCTGAGGGTCATAGTGCACAGAGGTCACCAACTTTCTGCAGAGTCCATCACTACAGACCTCCAAACTTCATGTGTCCTTCAGATCAGCTCAAGAACCGTGTGTAGAGAGCTTCATGGAATGGGTTTCCACGGCCGAGCAGCTGCATCCAAGCCGTACATCACCAAGCGCAATGCGGAGCGTGGAATGCAGTGGTGTAAAGCGCCTCCACTGGACTCTAGAGCAGTGGAGACGTGTTCTCTGGGGTGACCAATCACGCTTCTCCATCTGGTAATCCGATGGACGAGTCTGGGTTTGGCGGTACCAGGAGAACGGTACTTGTCTGACTGCACTGTGCCGAGTGTAGAGTTTGGTGGAGGGGGGATTATGGTGTGGGGGTGTTGTTCAGGAGTTGGGCTCGGAACTCTTAATGCTTCAGCAGACCAAGAGACTCTGGACCATTTCATACTCCCAACTTTGTGGAACAGTTTGGGGTTCATACGTGTGTGAAGACAGATGAGTGAATACTTTTGGCAGTATAGTGTAGCTCAGTGAAGCACTCAGCAGTTGACCAGTCTTGAACAAACTCTGTTTCAGAGTCACTTAGATCATATCTTTATGGTCCCAGTTGGCCTTCAGGTGGGCCTGCTCAGCCCTGGTTTACAGATCAGAGATGGATGTTAATTGCTTAATTGCACCTTGCAGTACACATGCATGCACACCTGTCTGAAAGCACATGCACTCCTTTAATGTCTCTCATGATTGTATCACAATCTCAGTCTCTAAATATGAAGAGGAACATAAAGAAAGGCTTCTGGAGGTCCAGTGCCGGACACTGACCCGCACAGTGGCAGCTCGACTGATGCCAGTGATTTTGCTTGCCCTATAGTCTGTAGCAGCTCGTGCTCTTTAGCTCAGTGACTCATTTTTCCAGTTGCTTTCTGTACCTTTTCCTGATTCCCCGCTTTAGAAACGGTGATTACCGCTCCATTAGGTATTAATGTCACTCTGCTTTTGTAACGCGCCGATCCTTAAAGCTTAATGGAACAGCTCAAAGAGCACGGAGCCGTTCTTAAACCCCCTCTTTCAGCAGCCTGTGGTTTCCGACCGAGCGCTCAGCCACTGTTTTGATACAAGTTCAGGAACTATCAGATCACAGAAATAAACAGAAGGTCCCGCCCCCTTAACTCGGTATCAGTCTCTCTCTCTCTCTCTCTCTCTCTCTCTCTCTATCACTCTGTTTCTCTTTGACTCTCTCTGTATCTGCTGATCCCTGACCTGTTTCCCAGAATGCACTGGGTGGGAAAGTTGTAGAGGTTGCACTGCTGTGTGTGTGTGTGTGTGTGTGTTTCCCTGGGGAGTGGCTGTGCATTTCCTGATCTCCCTCTAGATTCCCTGTAACTGTTGAATCACTGCTCAGGCCATCTGTGAGGGGTCTGTTCGCTTCATGAGGCCACGTTGAGCATGTTCTGAGCAGCAGTCGTAGAGATCAGGAGAAGACGGGAGGGCTCTGAACTCTGGACTGATTTGTTGTTTGCCTCCTGAGACTTCCCAGTTAGCGTCCGCAGGTCCGTGCGAATGCGGATGGCTGGAGCTCGTTCCTCCGTGTGGCTGTTCTAGTAAGCTGATCCTGTGTCTGAGCTGGAGAGCTTTGTCGGGGCTGTTATGGGCTTTGCAAGAGAATCCAAAACACAGAGCAGAGCTTACGATCTGATCTCACTTCCTTTACCCTCCCACTCCTTCTCCTTCCATTATCTCTCTCTCTCTCTCTCTCTCTCTCTCTCTCTCTCACTCTCTTATTCTCTCCCCCCGTTCTCTGGGTCTTTGCTGCTCCTCTCTCTGTCCTTTTTCTTTCTTCCTCCTTTTCTCTGTTTTTCTCTCTTTCTGCCTCTGTCCTTGTTCTCTGCTTTGTTTGGATGGGACAGATGATGACTGGGACATGAAATATGGCATCCCTTTATTTTAGTAACCTCGCTCCAACACACACACACACACACACACACATACACGCATACACACAAACACACACACACATGCACACATAGATGCGCACATACACGCACACACATACACACACAAAGACACAGACACACACACACACAGACAGACAGACATAGACACACACAGATACTTTTGCCCCACATGCTGTTACTGTCTTTCCACAGCCTCAGCGTTTGAGGTTATAGATCTGGTGGACTGAAAGAAGTAATCTGCTGCGTTTGTGATTCACTTCAGTTACATGTAAAACTCATTATTATATCACTAATCAGCAGCTGTTACGCTGCTGACCTTGTATCTCCATTTTTGTTGTTCTTCAGTTTTTGGGTTAATTTGAAGGCTCTTTGCACTTTATGTGAGTTTCATGAGGAATGGACCGAAAGAAATGACCCAAAATCACTTAGGAATCCATGACGGGATCCATAGATTGGGAAGAGGTGGTACAGTGCAGGGAATGTCTCGTTCCATGTGTGGAAAATGGCTCCAGAGCAGATGTTAATGATTGGCTAAAAGGAGTGACTGCATTTGGGCGTGCCAAAGACCATAGTGTGAAGGAAGTAGCTGTTGTAAAACATGGTTTTGCGCTGAAAGTCTGGCGCTATTAGCCGATAGATCCGCTGACTGCTAGACCCACAGACGTCACGCTTCCAGTGTACACGTCCTGAAGGCTGTGCTATGCCACGTCTGAATGCTCGTGTTTCGGACAGCATGTTTAACGGTAATGATGATCTGTTTCTCCTTTAATGTATGTTTAAGTGCTGGAATGACTAAAAAGGTGACGCCTCTATTACGGAACTGATCGCAACCACCACCCCCTCACTTGCCACTCGCTCCCCCTCTCTCCACCTGGTAACCGAAGCTGATTGTACATGGAGAATAAGCAGAGGCGAGAAGCGAGCTAAAGGGCCGCTCAGGGCAGAACTGCTCTTTTAAAGTCTTCTGTCTGAATATCAGCTCAATGGAACGTCTGATTAGGAGCATCGCAAACTCAGTCAATCGGCATATTCAGAGAGAGAGAGAGGGAGACAGAGAGAGAGAGAGACAGAGAGAGACAGAGAGAGACAGAGAGAGAGAGAGAGAGGGAGACAGAGAGAGAGACAGAGAGAGGGAGACAGAGAGAGGGAGAGACGGAGAGAGAGAGACGGAGAGAGACAGAGGGAGAGAGAGAGAGACAGAGGGAGAGAGAGAATGGGAGGGAGAGAGAGACAGGGGGAGAGAGAGAGAGGGAGAGAGAAAGACAGAGGGGGAGAGAGAGAGAGGGAGAGAGATGGGGAGAGAGTATGTGTCTCTGTGTGTCTGTGTGTGTCTGTGTGTCTCTGTGTGTCTTTGTGTGTGTCTCTGTGTGTGTCTGTGTGTCTCTGTGTGTCTTTGTGTGTGTCTCTGTGTGTGTCTGTGTGTGTCTCTGTGTGTGTCTTTGTGTGTCTCTGTGTGTGTCTTTGTGTGTCTGTCTTTGTGTGTCTCTGTGTGTGTCTCTGTGTGTGTCTCTGTGTGTCTCTGTGTGTCTCTGTGTGTGTCTCCGTGTGTCTCTGTGTGTGTCTCCGTGTGTGTCTCCGTGTGTCTCCGTGTGTCTCCGTGTGTGTCTCCGTGTGTGTCTCTGTGTGTGTCTCTGTGTGTGTCTCCGTGTGTGTCTCCGTGTGTGTCTGTGTGTGTCTCTGTGTGTGCACGTTCACACTGATGTGTGTGGGTGTTCTGTAGAAGCGTGAGATCTTCGGGGTCCTTGTGTGAGGGGCGGGTTGTCTCATTATTATGGTCTGTATAGAGAAGAGAACAGAAAGAGTCTGACGGTGACGGAAACGGGCAACACGCTTTCCTATTAACACACAACAAATACAGATCAAACAGATGCAGACGAGCTCCTAACCTTTAACGGCTTTTAGGGCTCTTGGTTAAATGTCATGCCTCGTGTAGCGCTGCGCGAAGGAGGCCACCCTTCACTTATTCACCTTCCATTCGGAACCGTCGGTAATTTGAAGCTGTTAGGTTTTCAGGAGATGGTCAGGAGGAGGTTAGCTGTAGGATGAGGAGAGGAACAGTGAGGGAGAATGAGTGGATAATAAGAGTCTAAAACTGCTTATAAAAATGTTGCTTCTAGAGCAAAAACGAGACCGGCATCGTCAGATATACCAGTGATTTATCTCTGACAGCCGGGAGAAGATCAGCCTCCACTCCTGCGGAAAATGCATCTGCAGGTGGGACATGAGATATGGCTGTAATCGGACATTTGAGACGGATTGATGAGGAACAGCAGTTAGGATTACTCCTAAGAGTGAACTTTGGTGGTGTGAAAGGATAAAGTTTTTCTGAGTGTCAGAATAAAGTCAAAAACAGAATTATGTCTGCTGTTTCAGTTGTTATGAAATTATTATATGTTAATTTAAATAAATTAATGTGCTTTGAATTTTGCACAACACTATATAGTATTAAAGTATTAACCCCTGTGTATTTTAGCTTTGACTGGTCATGTGATAAAGCTTTGCCTATTTATATTCAGGTGCTGCCTTACGAGCTTCTGTGAACTCCAAAAGCAGCAATTAAAAAAAACTAAAATTTCACATCTCTCAGCTTCTTCAGCTTTTTATTACTTTTAGTACTTTTTACTTTTTAATTTATCCTCTACCCTATTTATTGTTTAGTGTAATTTTCCTTTAGTTTAATACTGTAAATAATCTGTGTTCTGTGTTTTTGTTATTTGTTTTTTTGTTACTTGTCATACGTGTTGCTCTCACCAAGACAAATTCCTTGTATGTGTAACATACTTGGTGAAATAAAGAGATTCTGATTCTGATTCTGATTCTGATGAATAAATGAACAGCTTTAGTAGAAGTGGGATTAATAGAAATGAAAGGAAGATGAAGGGAAAGAAAAGAAAGTAAAAACTCGAAGGGGTCCGAGGTTCAGTCTGTAAGGTTCAGCCATGACAACATCCTCTTTAAGGCCACTGTGTAAATGGTGTTAAAATGGTTGATTGTATACGATTAGTGCTGTGTTTCTATATCACTGTGAGGAGCTTCTGAGAATTTCTAGTAATAGACCAAACTGCTCATCTGTTTTCATGCTGGTCTTGATTCCCAAATATCANCTGTGTTTTTGTTATTTGTTTTTTTGTTACTTGTCATACGTGTTGCTCTCACCAAGACAAATTCCTTGTATGTGTAACATACTTGGTGAAATAAAGAGATTCTGATTCTGATTCTGATTACTGATAGAAGTATCCAGATAATGTCCCAGGTTTTAAGTGTGAAAAGGCCTCATGTTTTTATCCTGTGCATTTCACAGAGTTCACATTTGCTAGCTAATGGTTTAGCGTTTGTTTTAGGATCGTTTAGCATTCAGTGCATTTAGCATCAGTACAAAATTTTGAATTTTGGCTCAACTTTGTATTATCATTTACAACGGGGGAAGGCAGAGGTATGGCAAGATGGTAACATATATTGATAAGAACACACACAGGTCAAGAAATAAATCTAGATATCCAGAACTTAATAGCTGAAAGCTGTGGGGCAGTCCAAATCTGAAAAACAATTTTTTAGTAGCTGTAAAACCTGTCATTAACATCCT
>JAVGWN010000384.1:0-14552 GCA_034552555.1 Semaprochilodus insignis
CTCCTAAAACAGTCACCACGTCTCCTAAAACACTCAACATGTCTCCTAAAACACTCAACACATCTCCTAAAACACTCAACACTCCTCCTAAAACACTCAACACTCCTCCTAAAACACTCAACAGATCTCCTAAAACACTCAACAGATCTCCTAAAACACTCAACACTCCTCCTACAACAGTCAACACTCCTCTTAAAACACTCAACGCTTCTCCTACAACACTCAACAATCATCTTAAAACGCTCAACACTCCTCCTAAAACACTCAACACTTCTCCTAAAACACTCAACGCTTCTCCTACAACACTCAACACTCCTCTTAAAACACTCAACACTCCTCCTAAAACACTCAACACTTCTCCTAAAACACTCAACACTCCTCCTTAAACACTCAACACTCCTCCTAAACACTCAACATGTCTCCTAAAACACTCAACACGTCTTCTAAAACACTCAACACTCCTCCTATAACACTCAACACTCCTCCTAAAACACTCAACACGTCTCCTAAAACACTCAACACTCCTCCTAAAACACTCAACACTCCTCCTAAAACACTCAACACTCCTCCTAAACACTCAACATGTCTCCTAAAACACTCAACACTCCTCCTAAAACACTCAACACGTCTCCTAAAACACTCAACACTCCTCCTAAAACACTCAACACTCCTCCTTCTTATGTTCTGCTCAAATATACTGATGACAACTACAGACTATCTTTTAGAATGGCCCAACTGGGTAACACTTTATTAGTTAACTCCCACACGCTTGTCTTTTTACAGTGCATCACACTCCTGGTTCCCCATTTCCGGAGTCTCACTCAAAAGCATCCGTGTGACAACAATTACTATTGTTACACTCCTAAAACACTCAACACGTCTTCTAAAACACTCAACACTCCACCTAAAACATTCAACACTTATCTTATTCATTCTAATATCATCATAGTCTTCTATTTAACAGTTGCCACTCTCGCCTTTGGTTTGCTTATTGGAGGCTTAGACTCTGATTTTCTGTAAAGCTGCTTTGTGACAACATCTGTTTGAGTGAATCAATTTAAGTGAATCGGCTCCTCCAGCTCGACTCAGAGAACCGACTGATGCGAACGATTCGTTCAGGTCTCATCACGTCAGTGTCCTGTTCAGCTGGATCAGATGAGCCTCCTCGCAGCTCCAGCTTCTCCAGGGTGGAGGTGTGCTTGGAGTGTTGGATTCTGGGACTAACAGTGAGAAGAACGCGGTTCTGAAACTGAGGAATCACCGCAGCGACTCCGTAACGCAGTACAGCATACTTGGCGCGCGCGGGTTAGTCGGGAGTTATGAATTCAGATGACGTCATTCTCTACCAAGAAATCCGCCACTGCTTCCCTTTTTCCCTTCTAAAGCGTTCGTCTTCTGAAGTTGCCCATTCAGGTGAATGAAAGCTAGGCCAGGCTGACCAGAGTAAGCGGACTGTCCGGTGAGAAGAGATATAGTGTGTTACCTGTCAGTGGCTCATACAGACCGCGAGGAAAGCGAAAGTAAGTGAGTGATGTTGTTTTCTATACATGTAACAGAGAGCGAGCTCGGTGTGTTTGAGTGGTCCATAAAGCTCTGGAACGCCGGAAGGTGTGTGTATATACACTACCAATAGACTCACAGTGCCTGTTTGACTATACAGTGCTTGTTGTTTCAACTTAACAAGTTTAAAGTACAGATGACCTGAGTTGTTGTCACTTCTCTCAATGTTGGGCTGCAATTATAAGTTACAGGAAGTATTGACACAACTCTTATTTCCCATTGGCTCGTTGGCTCCTGGTAACACCTATTTCCATATTGGTTTAGCCACCCTCTTCCTGTTCTTCAAACTTTCGCCGAAGTGAGCAAGAGTTGAAAATGAATTGAACTGGGCGTAGGTGGATTTCTACAATCCCAACAATTCCCCAAGTTCACTTTTTAATGGTTAACTTGCATTTACAGTCAACAGCAGTGTGGGGCAGCCATTAAAACTGGAATCCAAAAAAAAAAAAAAAAAATACACACAGTAGAGTTTAGGCCGGGGGGTGTGGGAGGCCAATGGGAAGTAACAATCTGTCACGGTTTCCTTTAGCTTAGACAAGTCGGTTACAGCCAGTAACTGAAACAAGTGATGATAACTCATGTTAATAAGTCGTCTGTACTTCAAAGCTGCTTTGCTGAGTGTTCACAGTGTTGAGTTCATTTGACTCCTTCTGATTTCCACTTCCTTAAATAATATATAAAAGCTTGATCTGAAAGACTGAAATCCCATAACATCTAGTTGAAATCACAGAACTTAATTTGATACATAAAAAGTTATCATGACTTACAGCTTAAATAATCTTTTACAGTGAAATATAGTTGCTGCTTGCCCCTCTTCACAGTTAAAACAGACGGTTCTTCAAGGGTTCTGTAGTAAAGGCGATGGTTCTAATAATTTGCATGTGTAAATGGTTCTTTGCATGGTGTAATGGTTCTTTAGATGGATAGAGTATGTGTTTTATATATATATATATATATAACTGTGCACGTTTTCACAAACCAGGAAATGCCTATAACTGCATGACTGTTGGTAGTGTAAATGTCAGTGATATTTGTAGTGCAGTAGCCTGTCAATAAACGCCCGAAATACAAAAACTGTCGTGAAACGTTTGCAGATTTTGCGTCTTTCATTTCTTTATCTCTTCTTTTAGGATGTCAACAGATTTGACTTGTAGCGAGGGTGATTAGAACAGTCGATCAGTTTTTTTTTTCTTTTTTAACAAAACATCAGTAAAGGTCATAAGAAAAAACTTCAGATTTTGTGTTTTTGTCTAACAGGATTTGCTTATCACTGCTTTTTTATCATTTTAGCATTTGGCATACTGTCTCAGCTGTTTGGCATTTAAGGTTGTGTTGTTGTTGTTGTTGTTGTTGTTGTTGTTGTTGTTAGTCGTAGTAGTATTGGCCATAACTGTGTGAACATTAGCATCTAATCTAGAATCTCCAGTTTATTGTGTAATGAGTCAGTTTTGCTGTGTATTCTGGATATCAGTTTTTTAATAATAATAATTATTAATGCATTGCTGTACCAGTGTTTGGTCAAAAAGCTGAAACAGCCCAGTATTACACTTAAAATTATAGAAATTAATAAAATATACCCAACGACTCACGTTTTTTCATTTCTTTATCTCTTCTGAACAAACATCTTTTAGGACATCAACAGATTTGACCTGTAGCGAGGGTGATTAGAATGGTCAACCATAACATCCACCATTACATGTGTTTGTTGCAAGCAGAGTTGATCACTGTAATGGTCCTCTTACTGGGGCTCCTAAGAAAACCGTCTATCCCCTGCAACTTGTACAGAACGCAGCTGCACAGATCTTAACAAAAACTAAAAACAGAGCTCATATCTCTCCTGTTCTGAAAGAGCTGCACTGGCTACCTGTATCTATTAGAACAGGGTTTAAAGTTCTGCTGCTGGTCTATAAGGCTCTGAATAATCTAGCACCTGCTTACATCACAGAACGGCTCTCTGCTTATGTTCCAGCTGGTGATCTTAGACCTACAGATGCTAGCCTTCTGAACACACCTTCAGTAAAGTACAGGAAACATGGAGAGACTCTTTCAGTTATTATGCTTCTAAACTGTTTAAGAAACATTTAAACCTGTATCTCTTTAACTCAGCGTTTAAATAAACTAATTTATCTCTGGTATTTATTGATAAATGGATTTTGCATCTTTGGCTTATTGAAAAGGATCATTTCAGTTATTGCATATTACATGCTATATATTAGCTATTATATATTTAATGGTTATGCCAAGAATAATGCCATGAACAGGCCATTCATTCGTATTTTGAGGCTGTAAATGAGCATATCGAGGCCACAAATTACATATAAATGAATGACCTCAATATATTAATTTGTGGCCTCAATATATTTTATATAGTGGGCTCTAGTACTTTATTAATAAACACTGCCGGAGTGCAATAAACAGTGTGTACAGAGTGCAAAAAACTTGGAGGCTCCGTAGATAAATAACATTACAGCAGAGTTACAGTGGTCAGAACTCCAGATTGCTTACAGCAAGCCAGTTTTACTGTGTTAAGAAGAAAGCACACAAAAAACTATGGCACCGAAAAATTATAACTGGTTATCTCACTTTTTTTTTTTTTCCCCTGCAGTGCTTCCTTCTTCCGAGTCTCAACTCAGTCGCTGACCTGTGGACATGAGAAAGAGAAGGATGGCCGAGTCGTCTGAAAAAGGTGAGCATAAACAGAAAACAGTCTGAAGTGTCACATGTTCCACAGCCAGTGCATAAGTAAATGTTATACTAGACCTATTGAACTGAATTGTGGGTGTATTGAGAACTTGCAGGATGTCGTTTTCTTCTCTGAATGAACTTCATAAACTTATAGTAGTCCATCTGTTTCTTCGACGGTCAGGACCCCCACAGGACCACCAAAGTTGCACCAAAAGTGACTGGTCCATGTCAGCCTTTGTAGCAAATCTGATAACAACGTAAAGAGCGCTATTTGGATATTGTATGGGTAGAAACTACGTAGTCTACAGGAGATGTCACTTTTAAACGTCCCTAGTTTTAAACCCTGCCCAGAGCTTCCAATCTAAACACCGGTGCAATGGTAACCAACTTAAGAGACCTGAGGCAATGATGGATAGCAATGGTTGCTGTACAGTGATTGGAGGACTCCGGAACTAAGGCATAGGCTGGCAGAAAGTGTAATGAATGATATGATTAGCCATAATACAAAGACAGCACTCACGATAAACCAGCCAAATTTCGTGATCTTAAAATGTTTGGGTTAGTGAATATTCTTTCCCCATTTGACTGAGTGGTCCAGCAATCAATCTGACTTGTCCAAGGGCTCCCGTTGGCATAAAATGTATTTAATATATGTGAACTCAACTCAGTTTGTAACACAACAGTTAAAATGTGTTGGATTTAGTAATAGCATGCCAAATTCTGAGTTAATATAGGCTAAAATATTTAGTCAATACAAATGAATTTAACAAAGATTTTGTTTTGTATTAATATTTAGTACATATACAGGCAAAATTAATTTAGGCGTGAATGTACTCAGTATATGGGGACATTTGGTTTACATGTACATTTCCATTTACTTTGCATGCGTTTGCTGAATTCAACACATTCATGCTGCAATTCTTACTTATTTCCATCCAAATGTGTCAACTCAAGTTTTAATTGCCATTATATGACTTTAAATCCGTTCAGTAATGGCGAATGTCACCTTGTTGCCACAATTTCTTATTACTACTGTTTTACTATTAATATTTATTATCTGATGGTGAACAGATTCTGTAACTGTAGAATGTTCAGCACTGTGTGTATGTGCATTGATTGAATTTCCAGTCAAAACAGTCATGAAGTACAAGCTCCTCATTTTTAAGGAGATGTTTCTGAGGACATTAGATTTTAGATAATCCACTTGTCCGTCCACAGTCACACAAAAATGCATTTTTTGGCAGAGATCTTGTATTGACGACTGAAGAGTCCAACCACTCAGTGAAGCACATCCTAAAGACTTTCAGTGGGGTTAAGGTCAGGACTCTGTGGTGGCCTGTTCATGTGTGAAGATAATTCCTCTTGTTTTCTGAAGCACTGTTTCACAATCTGAGCCCAATGAATCTTGGGACTGTTGCCCTGGAATATGGTCAACGGGAAAGATAAAAAAAAAAATCCATTGCTGAGAAACCCTGGTCGTTCAGTAAATTCAGGTGGTCAGCTGACTTCATTTTATCACCACATAATGTTGGTGAGCCTCGATCTGACCAGCTGAAGCCTCTCAGATCATAACACTGCCCCCCTGAGGCTTGTGGAGTTGACACTATGCATGATGGGTACATCACTTCATGCACTTCCCTTCTTACGCAGATGCCCCCTTCGATTCAGAATAGGGTCAGTCTGGCCCCATCAGACCACATAACCATTCTATGACTTTATCTATAGTTATATGTATTCTATTTATATTTTTGACAGCAAATAAGAGAATGAAATGATTAATGATCTAAATATATACACTGATGACCTTACGTCCCTGAAATTAAACACCATTTTCTCCCAAAGTTTAACCCAAGTTGGTGGTTGCCTGTATTAAAATAGATACTGTATGCTGTAATTAGACACTTGAAATGGATTTAGAAAATATTCTTCCTTTTTTTTTAATTCTTAATAAAGATAAAAATGGGCCTGAGGGTCAGTCTGGCCCCATCAGGCCACTTAACCATTCTATGACTTTACATATATTTATATTTATTATATGTATGTTTTTGGCAGCAAATAATAGAATTAAATGATGAATAAATTTAAATATATACACTGATGACCTACGTCCCTGAAATTAAAGACTACTTTTTTTAAATGGATTTTGAAAATATTCCTCCTTCTTTCATTCTTAATAAAGATAAAAGTGGGCCCGAGAGTCCGGATCTGGAAGAGTCCGTCTCTGAAAAAGACCGGGAGATAGAGAGGTAATATGACCTGCAACAACTCCATAGAAATTTAGTTAATAATTTTATCAGGCTGCAATGGATGTTTAATAAATTGTCTACTCTCTTATCTTTGCCTCGCAGAAGAATTGTGAAACATTTGGAAAGCATAGGTGATGAGATTACAGGACCGCCAATTGTAGGGTGGAATTTGGTTCACGGAACACTGGAATCAGGCTTAAATTCCTTCAAAAAGCTGTTAACAGGGTCGGCAGTGTCCGCTGTCCAGCCAACAGGTAATTTTTTTATTAGATTTTCGAGGAATCTGCTAGTCCTGTAGCAGAGTCAAGGCTGCTTATAAATATGCTAATTAACACTGGCAGTTTCATGATCATCTGCCATTGGAGGTAATTGTACGGTGTCTGAGAAGTGCAAAACAAATTAACATTTAAGAAACCAAAATTACAAAAATAAAACAAATTTACAAATGAAAAAAATATTACATTTCAAAAAACAAACTTACAAAAGTAGATACAAATGTACAAGACGTGAAACACTTTTACCAGTGGCGAATTCTGGCGGAAACGGTAGGTCTAACACACAGGAAGTGCTTGTTGCAGACCCTTGTCAATCAAACTGTTTTGCGGTGGTAGAGTGAGTGGAGTTTGGGACTGTCACAACGCTAAAGCATGTGTGTCCATTTTGAGGCACGCGTTTTATCCAGCTGGCACGCTTCTGTTTTTCCTGTGGCAGGTCTTTAGAATCTTTAAAAGAGCAGACGGAAGAAAGAGGTGAACAGGCAACGTCTAAAACACGTGGGCTGTAAAAAGTGGGCTGTAAAAGCTCTCAGCCCTTTTAAGCTAGCTAGCTGGTTCTCCACTACAGCTAGCGTTACTCAGCCCACTTACTTTCCTTAACATTTCCAACTCTAAGTGGTTTAGACGTCACCTGTTCGTCTCTTTCTTCCACTCAATCTACCACCACCAAACAGTTCACAACAGGTCCGCAACAAGCACTTCCTGTGTTTAAAAAAAAAATGTAAATGCATGTTCTGAGTGTCCTGTGTCTGTGTGGGTTTTCTCTGGGTGCTCCAGTTTCCTCCCACAATCCAAGATATGCAGTCAGGTGAACTGGAGATATGTATGGGTGTGTATGTCTGTCCAGGGTATTTCCTGCCTTCTGCCCAATTGAGCGCAGAGATAGGCTCTAGCACGTGACCCAGAAGCTGCTTAGAAGATGAATGAATGAATGTTTTTAAGGAGGTAATAGATTACTCACTTGCATAAGGAAAGAGAAAGTCAAAGGAAAATAATTGGAAAAAACTACACACTATAAACACTCAAACACTATATGTTATATTTAGTTGAAATTCTATGAAATGAATGAAGGGTGGTCTCTGATTTGTGAATAGTACTGTATAGTGAGACAAATAAACAAATATATAGACAGTTAAAAATTCATACAGAATGTTGTTTGTTTTTTGGTTAAATGTATTGCTGCTGCATAATTTGTCAATGTGTTTCAGTGAAGTCAGAGAACGCTAGCCTGGTGTATGGATCACATCTGCAGGACAGTGGTAAGATTTGTGTGATTGACACCAGTAAATTATCCTTTTATGTAGCATGACCAGTTGGTTAGTTATGTATTTAGACAGAAATGTCTTAAAATTTAATGTACAAGTTTTAAAATATGTTTTTTTTTATTTTTAGGGACAAGAAGGAACTGTACCACTTGCTCCTGTGTGAAGGTAAACTCACAATTGTTGAATATTAATTTATAAATTAGTTAAATTAAATAACAAATTTTTCTGCAGTACTGCACAGGGGAAGTTTATAGAATTTAACGGGCAAATAGTTTACTGTTAAATATTTTAGTAAACGTAGAACATTTAACAAGCTCTTTCTTTCTTGGTTTTGAGCAGGCTGCTATCCAGGACACAGCAGAATGGCAGCTTATTGAACCTCTGGCTACTCTAATAAATGGGAATATAAAATACAGGTACTGTTACATATTTAGGTCCACTTTCCTTCAAATAACCATGAAGCCGGTCCATTTAAACCCGGGAAGCCATTCTTTTACAGGAGATTTTGTTTTTCGATGCTATGAAAGATGTGGTCACTTAGTTGTTTGGTCATCAGAGCCTTTAGCAGGTTCTACATCAGCAGAAATCTGAAGGGGGTGATTGGGATGAGCGGCATGTCTGCTAGTCATGGATGCAACACAAGGAGGCTCATAAGTATACTTGGTACCAGAGCTCCTTGGGTCAAAGGTCAACGATCGACTTTGTAGTTGTTCATCTGACTTGAGACCACATGTTCTGGACACTCAGGTGAAGAGAGGTGCTGAGCTGCCAACCAATCATGATGGTGAGTTGGTTCATATGGCAGGGAAATTTGGGCGGTCAGACCTAGTAGGTCAGACCTAACCCTAACCCAAGTGAACAGTGATTGTGTGCTGGGAGCGACTGGCCTCTGTACAAAATGATTTTAACCCCGGGAGTTGATTATATCACCGGGGAGCTTGTCCTATGTGCCAGAGGAGACAGAGTCCAAATGGACACTGTTCAAAACCTCCCTTGTGGAAGCTGCCAGGCACAGCTGTGGTCAAAAGCTTGTTGGTGAGGAAGAAGGAGGCCTTCATGGACCATTTTCATGGATGGGGCCGAAGCACAATCCAAAACATGGGAGGAGTTTGCAGCAGCCATTGAAAAAGAACTCTGGTCTGCTTCAAAGAGATTCTGGACAACCATCTGGTGACCAAGGAGCAGCCCGTGTGGCTTCGCTCAAGCGAGGATATTGTTGGTTGGTGGAAGGAGCTACAGGTGGCAGCAGTAATGCAGACACTATACCGTAGTGTAGTGGTGAAGAGGGAGTTGAGCCATAAGGCAATGCTTTCTGTTTACAGTTCGGTATACATCCCCACCCTCACCTGTGAGCTTAAGGTAATGAAGGAAAGAATGGGATTGTGGATACAGTGGCAAAAACCAAAAGGTCTTTCAAAGAAATAAAAAATTTCATTCTAATGATCTAAAGTTTTTCTTTTTAGAACTATGCAAATGAATGAATATGTATGACGTAGACAGTGTCCCATCTTTTACTTTCCATACAACATATAATGGTTAGAATATCAGTAATCAATTGGCCAAGAAATCTGTTGTTCTATGTTTGTTACCCTATTCACCCATCTTGGCTTAAGAAAAGGATGGAAAAAAAAGAAAATGTATAAACATTGTCTGACTGTGTTTCTACAAACCACAAATAATAAAAAAAAAAAATTAAAATATCCTTTATTTTGGCACAATCCGTATTGACAGTTTATCATGTCTAATCACGTTTTCATTCATTCCTAAATCTCCAGAATCTCTGTCGCTCCGGGGAGATACGAGTGCAGAGTCACCGGCCTCTGTTGGGAATGCTCCAGTGAAGCTGAATTGGAATATCTTTTGAGTGACTGGGAAGATGTTGGTGAATTCCTGGAAAAGAACAGTTTTCAACCCTGCGGCCCGTTACTGGACATTACGGTCGTCTCAGGGGAGCTCACTGATGTCCGCCTACCGCACTTTCTCTGTTTAGGTAAATATACTTCAGATATATGAGAGAAATCATATCTCAGATTAGCTCCACAGATCTCAGGACGTTTGAAGAGGTTTTCTCGGTTCTACAGGTTCTTCGCCTTCCCTCAGTGACGCAGTCAGAGTTCTTCATGTAGAAGACACTGGAGTCTCTTTAGAGCCATGCGAGTTGTCCTGCTACAGTGCCCGACTACTCCACCCCACGTTCTCACCGAGAGGCGTTCTCGTCAGAACCGGCTTCCCTGTGAAAGCCCACTGTGAGGTGTTGATCTACTGCACTCTGACTGCTCACCTGACCCTTCATGTGTACCTGGTTCCATGTGATGCAAAAATGATAGAGGTGAGGAAGGTAACAAGTTGACCTCAACACTCTGGCCTACGTTAGGTGTGAGGTACCACATTAAGGTGTTTCCTCTCTAGTCTGTACAGAAACAGGAGAACGGCAGCATAAAGATTCCGAAGCCAAGACCGGATATCTCTCTGCAGATGAAGAATCGCTACATGCTGAGCACATCCTGCTCCTCCAACATCACACCTCAGGTAAAACTAGTAGAGTCCTCAGTACACTATTATCATGACCTTTAGACATCAATCAAATCTCGCCCTGTGCCCATCGTTTTGCACTCTGTCTGGTGTGTCCCGGAACGAGTTCATTTCAAACCGGGGTGGTCATAATATTCTGATAAGACTGACCAGGACGTCTAAAGTCCAACCCTGATGATAGATACTATTATCGTTTAATAGTTGGAGTTGTTTTTCTCCGCAGAAGTTAAAGCTGAGATACACCAGCCAAACCCCCAACTATTTTGAGGTGTACATTAAAGATATGAATGATGACTTTCAGCTGTGTTTAACGAGTGAGGAGGAGGAACCAGTGTGGAAAGCTGACATACGATCAGGTATGCTAACCCGCCTTTACAGTGTTTTTCTTTAGTCACCAAAGTCATGATAATGTTATTTTTATTAATATATGATCTCTTCTTTTGTGACCTTAAGCTGAATATAGTAGAAGCCTCAATCGTGGTGGTAAGTAAACTTTGGTCACCTCAGTAGTTTCATTACATTTAACATTAAAGTAACAAAATCCTGGAATTGGGAAACCTTGCTTTATCTCTCCTAAGATTAAAAATGCATGTATTCCCCCATTTAAATTCAGTGTGATGTGTGTTATGTGTATCATTTGGAAGCAGTTAATATTTAAAAAGGTTAAAAAAAATAAAGTTAAAAAAAATATATTTAAAAAAGTTAATTCCATGCAAATAATTGTTGGGTTACACAATACATTAAGCATTGCATTACTGCAATCGAGTTAACGTGAAGTAATATAACTGTTACAACTGTTACATGTTTACTTCACATGTTACTTGACAGGTTTACTTAACACTTCACATGTTTCACGCTTTGTTAATGCATTACTTATAATGGCCAACAATTAATGTAAAGTGTTACCAGTGTTTGATAAAAAAATAATCATTAAATTTAAGTTTATTTTATTTTATTTATTCCATTATAAATCTAGTTTATTTCATTACCCAAAGCGTTTAAGGTAATCAAACAGATCAAACCGATTTCAAGGCTGTTTAACAGTTACTGGAACGTTTAGTTGCAGTTATTGCTGCCCAAGAGAGTCATACCAGATACTCAAAACAAAGGTTCACATACCTACCGTATGTGAACCTTTGTTTTGAGTATCTGGTATGACTCTCTTGGGCAGCAATAACTGCAACTAAACGTTCCAGTAACTGTTAAACAGCCTTGAAATNAAATAAATGAATAAGGCTAATATTTTTGTCTCATTTGTTTAATTGGGTTCTCCTTATCTACTTTTAGGACTAGTTTGAAAATCTGAAGATTTCTAGTTTTCTGGCATGACTAGTTTGAAAATCTGAGGTTTTAGGTCAAATTTATGCAGAAATCTAGAAAATGCTATATAAGAAAAGGGTTCAAACTTTCAAGCACCACTGTATGTATTTCTGTTGTATCTATTGTAATTCACGGTAACAAATGTTTTGTCAGTTCAACCTAAAAAGATATTTTATATGGTAACAAATAATAAAACTAGGTGTTTATTACATTAAATAAATGCTTTGATTGAAATAACCATTACATTATTATTTCTACTTATTTGAATGAAACTAGTTTATTTACTTATTACCAAGAGAAGTATTTTTAAGGTTTTACTGATGAACCAGATCATTTGGTTTTTGCTTGTTTCTACTCAGGTAAGCATTTTGTGGACGTGCACAGAAAGAGCCTAATTCAGAGAGTTAAAGTGGTGGAGCCCATAGCAGATGACCTTTACCCCAAAATCAGTGAAGAGAAATATTCCAAAATCGCAAAAGCTGAAACAAGCCAGGACAAAATGAGGGTCATCTACGACATACTGCTTTCAGGCGGTCAGTCGCTGAAGGATGTTCTTTTACAAAGTTTGCAACAAAATGAACCTGATCTTTTTGAAGAGCTTTCCCAGTCCTGATGAGACGAATCCAAGGACAGAGCCAGAGAGAGAAAAAGGGAAGCACTGGTAGTTATTTGGTGTGCAGCTTCACTTACTCGCAGATGTCTGAAATCATGCTGAACTTGTGGACACCGATCCAATTTTTCATGTCGCGTCTGAAACCGGAGATTCCCCTCCCCGACTGCAGAGGTCACCATCTCTCCAGGACTACCCGATCTGCTTTCACCTGTTTGAACTCTCTCATTATAGTAGCTATGTACACTCATCATCGAAAAATAAGTTGCACCCAAAAGGAACCAGCTGACAGGAATGAAACTTGGCGGGTAGGTTTGACATTGTGAGACATGCGAATGATTTAGGTTTCACACTTGGCAGCACATGTCACGTAAGCAAGGACGGGCCTTATCGCTGTATCTGACTGACTATATAAGGTCGTCCCGTTGCGTGTGCTTTCCATTCTGATTCGTGCTGTTGTGTTGGTAGCATCTTTTGCAAGTGAAGTATGTGCCTCAGAGAAGAGTTTGAAAGCAATTCCAGCAGTTGGAAGAGTTGGAGAGGGGTTGCATTGTAGGGCTCTGGGAGGCAGGATGGCCATACCAGTCGTGCGGATACTACCATAGAAGGCCACATGAAGGCTCTGGGAGGCATGCACAAACCACAGACAGAGAGACAATGAATCGTCCAACATGTGTGGACAGTTAGCGAGCAGTGATGCCCTCCGTGAGTCATCCTGGTAGCGCCAACACCATTGACAGATGGCTGCACGATAGAGGAATACATGCCCTTAACACCACGTCAACGTCACCAAAGGTGTCATGCCAGACTGTCATGGAGTAACTCAGAACGGCAGTGCAATCCCACACTTCCTTGTGGGTGCAGCTATTCTGTTTTTGATGATGGGTGTAAATAGTCAGTGTTTGCTTGTGCTTTTTTGAAGGCTTGTGTTGTCATCCTGTTCTCATGAGCTGTCTATTTGCTCATGTAGTTAATAAACTAACCATTTGGACGACCGTTAATGTGTGTTCGAGTCTCTGGTTAGCATCTAACGTTCCTCCATGTGCTTCCTGTGTCATCTGTCCATTTCTCCTTGATGGAGGAGCCATTAATGTAGGTGGAATCAGACTACTCTTGTGTTTTCACAATGAATGCTCCAGAGTGAACAAAGGTCTCCTACCTGGAAGTTTCTCCTACCTGGAAGTTTCTTCTCATCATCGAACTCTGCTGTCTCCACCACCTCTTCCCCCTGTTCCCTTTGCAATAACTGTTGCAAGAAGTTCCGTCCAAGCCACAAGAGCAAGATAGACTTCTAGGTTCGGCTGCGACAAAAGAGAGGCAGACCACTTTCCTTTATGGCCAGATTACAATGCGAGTGGAGCATGAAATCTGTTGACCCTGCACTGCAGCATGTTGGAACTGGAACGTCATGTTGTTTTGGGTGACTCTGTCTTTTACCGGACCTTAAGAAGGGGAATTTTACTGATCGGTCATTGGGACGTGAATGGAATCATTCAGAGTGGGTTTGGTTTCCTCCTCGACCGGCTGTTATCGTGAACGTTTATATGTAGTATTGCTAATAAAATTCCCACATCCCAGCTTACGGCTAAATCTGCCTTGTCTGTCCGTTCAGTGACCTCTGACCCACAGGTATATCGGCAACAGTTTGATAGGTGTTTATGGCACTTGTGATGGCATAATCATTAGCTGGATAGAAGATACTTAGAAACAAGCTCCACCTCAACCAGCTACAGCAACAGTAAGCAGCTTTTACTGACTGTCAAATATCGTGGAATATAATATTGTGAAATGCCAGTATTATCATGCCATCAGAATCTCCTATGGTTGGAACCCTAAATACAGTTTTGCACCTCTGTACAAATGCACATAGACCTATTTTGTTGCTTCCAGTCCAGTACCAGGTATAAGCATAAAGAGGCACAAAGCCAAGCACTGGATTGCAGTGTAGTTCCACCGTGTTAAGATAGCTCTGACCGGCAGATACTGCAGTGTGCTATTACGCTACCTTCATCTAAACCTGTCTTTTCTAGGGTCTTGAAATCTTGCTGTGTTGCTTGAC
>JAVGWN010000385.1:0-14551 GCA_034552555.1 Semaprochilodus insignis
TTGTGCATTTTGTAAGCTTTTGTCTGTTTTAAGACAAAAAAAAAAAACCCTCGTCACTGTTGTCAGTCGACTTGAAAGTTCTCAGTCGACTTAAAGGGTCTCCGACTGACGATTCTGGTCAACTTCTAGAGGGCAGCCCTACAAGAAATGTGTTTTTTTGGGGGACTATATCGCCTCACAACACCCTGCTTGTATTCCTTCACCATGAATGAATAAAAAAAAAACAGATTAACATTTTAGGCCCAAACTTCATCAGAAAACAAAGTCTCGTCAGGTCAGTCTCGTCTCGTCAACTTTCTGTGAGGTAGCTTTCAGAGGTGGACGTCTGGTTCCCATCACCACCACTGTGAACTCTAGTCCTCTAGTAATGTTTCACACCAACTCACCCTGAATGACTCTGTTTGCATCTTAACCATGTATTTATGTGGACCTGGAGGCAGTGAGTCCACAGGAGCAGCACTAAGAAGCTCCAAGCTTATTATACAACCTGACAGTATTTACTCTGCTGGTCAAACAAGGAGGAGATGAATGTGAGACTGACCGAGCATGTCGTTGAGGGCGGAGTCTCCGGGGGAACCGCCTGCATCCTGTCCATTTGCTCCCTCGTCGAGGTGGCAGCGCTGGTCATCCATGCGGCTGCTTTGGAACTTGCTGAGCAGATCAAAGAAGCAGTCTTCATCTGAGGGGTCACGACCCAGTTTCTGCACACGGCACGGAGGAAAAAAACAACAGGATCTTTAAAACTGGCTGCGAACAGAATAACAAGAGCGCCGCTCCGAATCCTTTAACTTGAATCCAATAAATGTATGACAAATGTTTGTCCCCTATTTGTCTACATGATTGATTCAAATATATTTTAAAAACATTTATTGAGTGATATTTTGATGTTTTCACACTATCAAGGTGGTTTAAGATCAGTTTGTGTTGGCTGTAAGTGCCGGGTCAAGCTGTACATGGGCGGTTAATGTCACGCCTGCTCTAAAGGGTGAAACTCATAACTAAAGCTAATTACGGCTTTCCATTTATAGCTGGCGCTGTCTGTGATCCCGACCTAGAAGTAATAATTGCAGGTGCAAAAATAGCTGCTTCAAAGGTCTACTGAGGCCTCAGTGTCCATCTAGGAATCCGTTCTGGACAAAACTTATATGATGTACTTCCTCACCCCAAAGCATGTTAGCACCTAGCAAATTTTGCTCCTCTGGTGTAGTGCTGGAGTCAGAAGATCAATGTAGCTGATTAAACAGCAGAAGTCAATAGTCACCGAAACCTTCCTGACCTCACAAAACTCTCCAAAACTCTCAACCTGCACATCTAGCTCTTCATTAGGAGTGCACAGGCTTATCCATGTGTTTCATGACACTGCACTGTGGAGGTATGAAGTAAGAGGCAGGTGCAGTGACTGGGAGTATCACTCCATTACACGTTAGCCACATTAACCTTGTAGTTCCAGTGCGAAGCTAAAACAACAAACCATACCCATGTCTTGGTTGACAGACCACATTTGGGGTATGCGGTGGGTTATGGTTTTTGGCCAAACTATGATTTTCTCTCTGTCGTCAAGCTGCTATGAGAACTCCGGTGACGCACGCTGAGGCTGCTGTCACCGTTTTTACCCGACCTAAAGTCAGAGCTCAGCTACCACCAGCATAACAGACCTGTATTTATCCGTAATGGCAGCAATTCATCCTTAGACCACTAAGAACATGAACCCTTAGCAGTCGAGCTATTACTGCTGTCTTGCTAGAGGTTCAGTTTACAGTGTATACCGTGTGTACATGTAATTACATAATACAGTTTTATGCAAAGGTTTGGGGATCAAGTTTTCATTTTTGAAGTGTAAATAAGTGAAAACATCCTCCACAGAGACACACTTCTGCACATTTGAATACACAGCTGCGGTTTATTTACTATAATTTAGCATACTGTAAGAAATGCTACTTCAAAGTGTACACACCACATCTTTAATCTGCTGGCTTTTATGTCCTGATCTGATGCCTAGTGTGAAATCAAATTGAAGATAAGCCGTTATTTACACACAGAAACAACCGGAATCATAACTGTGACACGATCTGCAGAGGGGGCCAGAACTTAGGGGCTTTCTAGCAGAACGTCTCCTTTAGTGTGTTGTGGCTTTTTTGTGGATGTAAACAAGTTTTAAAGTCCAAAGTAGCCAGAGTGAGAATCCCAAAATCCCACGGAAACCACTTTTCTCCGCTGCCTGAAAGGCCTCATTGGAATTCCAGCCTTCTTCTCTGTTACAAGGTGATGTCATCTCTAACAGTTCATTCCCGCCTGCCGGCAAGTTTCGCACGCCCTCGCACAAAGCACAGAGAGCTAAAACAGTCCAGCTTGCCAAGGTAGTCTACCAACGTATTCTACCTGACTTTCAGGACTGGCTCGTAAGACTAGACGTAAGATACCCCAAGTGCCGCATGTTAATTCAAGTGAGTGAGGTAAAAAGAGGTTCCTGAACCGCTTCGTCCCACCCCCGTCTTCTGGGACAACAGCAGTAGCTTGGACTAAGAGACTGGGCAGCGGGGTGAACAAACCCAGAACCAAGCAGTTTCTTCTGAAGATCGGCTCATCCGATAACACTCAGGATACACACATGACCTTCACGTTTGCAGAAATGGCCGCAATCACACCGTGTTTGCCGTGAATGCCGCCTCTCAGTATCTTTCCCGTTCAAACTGGTACGGCAGAACTGACACCACTGTAAGAACAGCCACAGCAGTGTGGGGGCGGAATTTGTAGCAGGAGCAGCTCAGAATGGGTGAGCTGGCCAATCAGAGCACATTGGGTTTACCGGGAGGCGGGGCTTAAGGACACAGGGGCTCTAACAGAGCATTCCAGACAGAATGTGAATACAAAGGCATAGCTGAAGAAAAGCATTGTGTTCTGGGGAAATCTAAGGCATGGGCATTTAGCAGACCCCAATAATAAAATACAGAAAAATGAAAATAAGCATAACAGGTCCGCTTTAATCTATCAAAACATCCTACTTAGGTTTATGTACAGAGCTGACCATAAATAAGTGCTATGCTAGGATGTTTTGCTGATTAGCTGCTGGTGGTACTGTAGGAGGCATTTTAGCTGCCATGCTGTAGCACATGTAGCTGTAGCTGGTGCACATCAGGCATATAATAAACATATCATCACATATCAGTTTGAAATATGGGCCAAATCTAAGCATCAGCTTGATGCCTGTCGATACCGTTATGTATCCTTAGACGTGGAGCAAATGAGGAGCAAATGTTTCGTTTAAATCACAGCTGAAAGAGGTGTATCCTTTCCTTGCTGGGCGGCTGTACAATGGATCATTGATTGACGGACCTCACACTTCACTCGTGTGAGCGGCACAACCTTTTCAATCAGAGAGCCGGAGGGTGGGCTGATCGGAAACAGAGGACATCAAAGCCTCATCAAAGTGACCGAAAAATCAATACAGGCTGTTGCTGCGGAATTAGCCTGCAGACTATCTGCCCCCAACGCATCTGATGGAGCTCGGCTTTGTCCGAGCACTGATAAGCTCGGCATTGTGAGCAGGGCCGTAAATCCTGTTTCAATCCTGATTCGTTAGGAAATGATTCAATGCATCATGAAAGCTCATATTTCAATGCTATTTGGTTTGACTTGGTTATTTGAGCACGATTCAGAATTCATTACATTGAATAATAAACAATAACTTTTTATTCAGCCTCTCAAATTGGATCTAGAATTTATTTTTACCAAGCAAACTAGGACATACTTTACTGAATATTACAATAATTGACTTTGATAAGCTCTTACAAAGGACTGTGGGGGGCTGACAAACTGTATGACAACAGACGGGCTACAGTCTATTAATGCAAACCTACAGAAAGCACCTATGTGGTGGGTGTTTTTGATAAAATGGCCCATAAAATATGCAGGCATAGAATAATTTAAAAAGTGAATCAATTCAATACAATTTGATTCTTTGGACACAAGTGCACTTAATAAATAAGGAAGGCAGCAGCAACTATTTACACAGCAGTGGAATACAGGTGAATACAGATACAGAGCACATACATTATTGAATATAACTATAATATCATTGAATATAATTGAATATTGAGTTTTTGGCAATGTTTTATGATCCATCCTACAATCTCAAATGTCCACACGAATCATTTTGTTGCAGTATTCATTTTAGAAACACACTAAATAAGCACATGTGACCGAGCAGAGAAATAAACAACTTTTGCTTGACACAGCTTCTGAAATTGAACCTATAATTTAATTTAATCCAAAAAATTAGGAAATATTTTACTGAGTATTATCATAATTGATTATAATTAGTTCCAGGATAAAGCAGAGGTGGGGTTTATGCAGCAACAGGAAAGCTAGAGTCTGTTATTGCAAACCTAAAACGGGCTCCTATGTTGTAAAAAGCTTTAGGATGTAGGTGAGTTGATTTGATTTGACTCTTTAGGAAACGATTCGATTCATCATTAATCCAGTTCGGTTCTGTTATTTTTGGTGCAATTATTTTCCAATGTTCCAAAATCGATGTAGCTGAATCGCCAACTCAACACACGTCTGAACGTACGTATCAGCAGCTGATACAGCAGTTTTGTAATCCAGTGACCTCTTGCTTCTGAAACATACAAAGTCCATCAACAGCACTTCCGCACAGGGCAACTCGCCACTAAAGCATTTCCTAAAGTTTACCACACTCGTTCGGCACAATCAGACAGTCAATAAGAAAACAAACTCCACGAAAACATCTTCCGTTAAACATTCCAACTCATCCATACGGGGGTCCACACTTCATTTCCTCACTCTCATATCATCGCTGTCATAACAAAACCACGAAGCTTCACTGCAGAGCTAACAACCTTTTTACATTTGTTAATATAACAAGGTCTTACTTCAAGTCAATTTGGGCCGCCTGCATTTTCCACTAGTGCAGAATAATGAAAGACTAGGTTTTTATATGACCACAACGGCATATTAAGCTATAAGCATATTAATAATAATTAACAGTACAAATGAGAAAAAAGACAGTTCTTCAGAATTTAGCAAAGGCAGTGATTCTACACAGAACCATGAACACACATGAACCATTCGCATGCTTAAGACTGATGGGAGAAGGTCTAAAGCATGCAAATATGCATATACAGAACCATATACAACACATCCTCTATTAACTAGAGGAACCGTTTCACCAGGCAAAGAACTGTGTACGCATATGAACAGTTCTGTATAGGAGCACTGTCATTACTAAAGAACCCTCAAAGAACCATGTTTATAGTTATTGAACTGTAGTAGTCTTAAGAATTAGCCTTCAAGACATTAATATGAACAACAGAACAACATAGTTAATAATAATAATAATAATAATAATAATAATAATAAGCAATACTTAGTCTGCTTGCATTCAGATGATCACAGACAGCCAGTGAAGCTACTGACCAAAAAGACTTCTCCTTCTGCCCTTTACACGCTCTCTCTCTCTCTCTCTCTCTCTCTCTCTCTCTCTCTCTCCCTCTCTCTCTCTCCCCCCCTCTCTCTCCTGCAGGCCATCTTTGTGCCACTGTGGGAAAACAACTCATTACAGAGAGGGGGGTCTCTGATCAAGGTCACATTGTGACAGAGAGAGAGAGGGAGAGAGAGAGAAAGAGAGAGCAAGAGAGAGACAGAGAGAGGGAGAGAGAGAGAGAGAAAGGGGGAAGGGCTGAGGATTCCATCACTAATCACCATCCGCCAACGTTCACCTGTATGTTTTATGCAAAAGTCCTGCGATCTGCCCAAAACCAACGCTGCCCGCATCCAAATCATTCAGGATGAATTCAAAGTGATGGAAGTTCACAGGGAACAGTGGCAAACGACCCCAGACACAAACTTCTCTCTGTACACGCTGACTACTTACCACAGTGGCCAAACAATCCGTCTGCGCCAGCGTCGGGATTTTCCTCCTCACTGGAAAGTGCACTTGCCCTTTGCTATATATAAGCTAGGTCTCTCTCCCATGCATCCTCTCTCCCTTTCTCTTTCTCTGTCTATACTTCTTTCTGTCTTTTTCCCACCTTTCTCTTCCCCACCTTTCTCTTCCCCTCTTTCTCTGTTTTGTGTTTTCTTTCCTTCTCCTCTCCCTCACAACCTCTCTCGTTCTCTCGTGCTGTTTTCTCTCTCTCCCCTTTTCTTTTCTCTCTCTTACCTTTCTCTTTATCTTTTTCCTATCTTCCTCTCTCCCCTGTCTCTCTATATCTCTCTCGCTTTCCCTTTTTCTCTCCCCTGTATCTTTTTTTCTCTCTCCTTCTCACTGCACTCACTCTTTTGCTATACAGGCTGTTTCTTTCTTTCTTTTATTCGCTTTTCTCCTTTCTCTCCTCCCCCTCCCCCTTTATTTCTCTCTCTCACCTCTCTTTCTATCTCTTTATCTCTTCCCCCCTCTTCATCTGTTTTATGTCTTTCTCTTTTCCTTCTCTGTCTCCCAGTCTCTCCGTCTTTCTCTCTTTTCTCTCTCTGTCTCTCTGTTTCTCTCTCTCTGTCTCACTGTACTTGCTCTGCTTTGCTCTCAAACTGCCAATGCATTTGGTTTAATTATTCAATTATGTGGTGGGTGGGTGAGATACAGAGAGAGAGAGAGAGTGAGAGAGAGAGAGAGAGAGAGAAGGGGTGGTGCTTCTCTGCATGACATCACAGTTGCTATAGAAACCTCGACCCCAATCTTACAGTTGTTTAGCTCGTGCACACACACACACACACACACACACACACACAGTGTCTCAGCCCAAGGGGCAGTGTGTGTATGTGTGCGTGTCAGGTCAAAGGTCACAAATTAAAAGGCCTTCTGTTGCTCTGTTCTCTCAGGCGCTCTAAAAATAACCTCCGCTATAGACTATATCATCAACTCGGACCTTCATCACCAGAACGAGGCCAGCGGAACCTTCAGGGAGATTCAGGTAAGGAACCATGAAGAAAATGAGAACATGAGAACTGATATTTTTACATTCTCGTTATTATGAGCGTTCAGCACACGGTGTGCGGCAACAAGGAGGACACGGGCAGGTTGTCTTAGAAGCCACCCTGCTCCGCTATTCGAATGAAATTCATCACTGGCAGGACAAAACATCTCCAGAAGAGAACTTCACAGGAACCTAACACTGAATGGAACTTAGTGTGAAGACCATTTCTACTAGCCCACTCATCACTCTGCACAATTCGCGCATTTAGTCAAAAAGTACGTATTACTTTCAATAATTCAGCAACATTGTTTTGATCCCAGAACCAGAAATGAATGAAAATTTCAGAACAGGTTTCAAATTTCATTACCAATGCAACACGGCTGCATGCAAAAGATGCATGCAAAAGTTTGAACCAATGTTTCCATTGATTTGTAATTTTAAAAATGACTCGAACCATCTATGAAAATCTCTCATTTCTTCTAGTAACAGCTTGTACAGTAAGAAAAACAGCGGCCCTAAAACGGAACCTTGTGGAACACCAAAGGGAAAATATTTACAAGAACAATTTCCCCAAGCCGAATATGATGTAAGACATTCTAAAGCTGGAAAAATACAACATAAAATGTAGCTAGTGCAAAAGTTATGGAACATTTTATAGTTTTCCCTGTGTTAAATTCAGGAAATAAATAAAATATCTACTAAAATATCCAGAAAAAGTGCCAGTTAAGAGTTTTTGCAGATGTTCTGTGTTTATTTCTGTGTGAATTTGAACAGGGGGCGTTTAAACATTTGCATACTACTGTGTATTATTATATATACGGTCGATAGTTCAATTCTTTTGTGATTGTAGCCTCTCACTCTCATCCACAGTTCATGAATTCTTACTACAGCTTGGAGGCTTTCGAGCAGAATGCATGTTATGTACTTCACCATATTATGTATATTATGTATATTTTCTTCCATATTACTTGGAAGATCCATGTGTTGGGCTGTATTGAATGTGGTTCCCTGCAGTGCACATGACACTTAACTTCAAATAAAGCTTAGCCAAAAGGAATATCGCTTCTCGATCCTACATGATCCTTTCAGCGCCATTAGCCAGCGGCATCACGTCTTCCAGACTCTATCCACATCCCTGGATATTGATCGCACTCTCTGACCGCACGATCAGTACTCACATTCAGGTAATGCCTTTCAGTGGAACGCTTTTATACTTGGAAGAAGCTGTAAGATTCAATTAAAGGCTTAAGAGAGACAAAGCCCTTCAGCATATATTACCCCATCAGCGAAAAGAGAGTGTTTTAATGCCTTGCCTTTAAGCCTGTTACAGTAATCAGCAGGCTTTGTGTCTGTGTGGCAGTAAGTAATGCTGTTTTGTGAATAATGGTGAAGGATAGATTTCATATATTCAGCACATGCTGAGATCTATGCTAGATTTTCCCAAGAAAAACACCAAATATTGGCAGCAAAGCCTGTTAGGCTGCAACATCAAAAACTCTTTGCTGTAAAATCAATCAAATCGCAACCACATTCACTCAAACTGATCAAATATACCAGGCTCTTTTCGAGCCATCTACGGCTGACGAATTAAAACTCGACATGGTTTCTGCAGAAAACGAAAAGGAATGGCAAGTGTTTTGCATCTGCAAAGGTTAAGGTGTACTTAAAATGGCAAAACAGATATATGTGACAGGACGTGGAACCCGGGAGGGCCAGAAGGGCAAAGATGAATAACAGGGGGATCTTTGAAATGGAAATTTGCAAACCATTTATGAAAATGTATCTCATTTCTTCCAGAATATGCTTGTTTGGTGAAAAAAGCAGCGGCCCTATTATGGAACCTTGTGGAACTACCATTTTTAGATTTCCCACAGCAACAAAAATCTGCCGTTTTCTCAAGTATGATCTAAGGCTTTCTAAATTGGCCTCCCCAGTGTTTAAGTTGATTGAACAAAAAATGATGCGAATGGTTTTAATGTCACATAATCAGCAGATGTTCCTCAGAAATACAGCAGCAGTTAAATAAATAAAGTATAAATCCATCCAGAGTACATAAAGCTAAATGAGTGCAGTCACCACCCATTTCTGGATTGAAGAGAAACTGCCTGCTTTGGGAGCAAAGTCTTGCAGGGCTTACCGGAGGTGGCACTTGCACTGTGATGTCATCTGTGTCCACAGGGGAGTCTAGCCACTGCCTGTCATCTGAAGATTGACTGTCTGAATAGCCTTTCCTCCGGCTGGATTGAGAGAGCTGGCTTTTAGACCTTCTGGACATGGCGTCCACTTCCTGTCCATCTCCATTCTGAATTATAATAAAGACAGCTTAAGCAGGACTTAAATATATACATCCAGTCTCACATAAACAGAAACCTGTTGGGCTAAATGTCAATGCACAATGCGATACGCCATGGAAAATACTTTTTCAGTCCAGGCTTAGGTCTAACATGAGTTTAATTAAATAGGCTGTTTATGTATATCGTGTGTATAAGACAGTGTACATGAGATGTGTTCTGATTGGTTGTACTGTACTGTCGTACTTTGAAAAAGCACTCTGGGCTGGAAGACTCTCTATAACTTCATTATGAGTGGGCGGGGCTAAACTGCAGTTCTGTTTGATTCTATACACTACTGGAAACACGTCTCCCAAATTCCAGATCAAATATTGTATTTAGATCTGTTTATTTAGAAAATCACTAATGACCCTCCAGAAGCCTGTTTTTAGAACCATGCTCGCTGTGCATTTCACCCCAGCCACCGCTCGCCAGTCTTTCTGTAGGTCACTTGAGGTCATCTTACGGTGGTTAAGGGACACTGGAATGAGGTGGCGCTCATCACGGTCAGTAGAGAGTGGTTTCCGCCCTCTGCCAGTCTGTAGCTGTGTTGTCCTGTGTGTTTGCTGCTTGACCTTATTCTTATGAACCGGACGCTCACTGTATCTGCCAGTAAAGCTAGAACCCAACCTTCTGTTCCTCACTAAGAACCTGCTGTACATGTGGAGATGCTGATTTAAGAAGAAACTGGAGTGGGCTCTTATTTATTTCCAGAGCTGTATAAACAAAGTTTAGTCTTATCGTTTTGCAAAAATTTTCTGGTTTAAAGGTAAAAGGTATCGATAAAGGTAATATTATCAATGTGAACCGTGATCATTGTGTACACTCTATATAACTCTGGCTGTAGACATTTCTGTCTATTTGAAATAAACCTTTTTTTAAAAACGCTACCTTTTCGGAACTGTACTTCCACAGGTCAACACTGTCCATGCTGTTCCGCTTGGTGAACTTTGGTCTGGCTCCTGGAGGGGGACAAAAACATTAGTGATTAACATGAAATCATTTTTTCCTTTCACTCTTTTCTGTTAATCCAGGTTGTGTAACAAGCAGTCAAAGCACTTCCCCCTAAATACAGTCCTACAAAGAGCAATACAGGTTGACAATAATC
The DNA here is from genome assembly GCA_034552555.1 of Semaprochilodus insignis. Classification (NCBI taxonomy): domain Eukaryota; kingdom Metazoa; phylum Chordata; class Actinopteri; order Characiformes; family Prochilodontidae; genus Semaprochilodus; species Semaprochilodus insignis. The sequence continues at coordinate 10,371 of JAVGWN010000385.1, forward strand.
ATGTAGCTCAAGTAGAAGTTTGAGGAAGCACAAGGCAAGTGTTTCTAATAAAGTGGCCAGTTAGTGGAAGTATAATGTTGGTGTTTCTGATAAAGTGGCCAGTGAGTCTAAGTACAAGGTGGGTGTTTCTAATAAAGTGGCCAGTGAGTGAAAGTATAATGTTGGTGTTTCTGATAAAGTGGCCAGTGAGTCTAAGTACAAGGTGGGTGTTTCTAATATAGTGGTCTGTTAGTGGAAGTACAACCTTGGTGTTTCTAATAAAGTGGCCAGTGAGTGAAAGTATAAAGGTGTTTCTAATAAAGTGGCCAGTGAGTGAAAGTACAAGGTTGGTGTTTCTAATAAAGTGGCCAGTGAGTGGAAGTACAAGGTTGGTGTTTCTAATAAAGTGGCCAGTGAGTGGAAGCTCAAGGTTGGTGTTTCTAATAAGGTGTATGGTGAATGCGTGATGCGGAGTTTCCGCTCTACATGTATAACGTATTCTTACATCAAATCGCATGAACATCAAAATAGCCCTAAAATGCAGGTAAATGTGCTAATGAGCTAACTGGCTGCTAATGTAAAATGTAAAGTACATCCCCTTTCTGTCAAACGTTAAAAAGACAGGGTTCTACACACGCCTGCACTTAGGACAGACTCGCTGACCTCAAGAAAACGCTCAGTCTTTTAAAGCGGTCGGGCATTAGAATCAAAACCGTCTAACCAAAGAAGGCTTTTAAATGATTCAGACACGATTCAGACAGCCACTCTGCACCCAGTCACATCCAACAAGAAAAATAAATAAATAATGAATTTAAACTTTCTCAATTAAATTCTGGACCACTCTGCAGCTCAGAGATGAGATAAGGCTGCAAATGGACATTTAGGCTTATCGCTGCTTATTCAGCTGAACAAAAGCCTGCAGAATTTCTGCTTCATGTTAAACATATCAGCTAAGGCGCGTTTAGGGTCTGAAGAATTTAGAGCCGTGTTCACACACAGAGGAATTTGTCTTCCACATTTAACCCATCCGTGAAGTGAAGGGTGGCGAGCAGTGGGCAGCCTTATCCACAGCACCCGGGAAGCAGTTGAGGGGTAGGTGTCTTGCTCCAAGGCACTTCAGTAGTGTCCTGTCATGGCTGGTTCCCTAACCTCCAGCTCACGACTGCTCATATGGGGGTAATGTAAATAACGAAAGATAATAGAAACATCAATTAGCAGGGTGCTAACTGAATGCCTAAGGGTGCTTTCAACACCTGCGTTCCTCAGTCCACACCTTCCGACTTTTTAGTTGTGAAAGATGCTTCGGACCCTGATCCAGCCCGATGGATCAAAATTTGGTCCAATCAAAAATGAGGTGGTCTCTGTCCTTATCAGACTAAATCACGGTTTCTGTTCATTTCTAGTGTGAAAACAATTTGGATGGTTCGGGCACTCGGACCAACTACTTGAAGTTGAGGCAGGTTAACGACGCCCATTAAACAACAGAAGAAGAAGAAGAAGAACAGAAGAGAAATAAAAATGAGGTGTGGCAGTAGAAGAGAGGAGGAGAGGCAGTATTTCACTGTCGACGAGTGGAATCGTCAGTCAGAAAACCTTTAAGTCGACTGACAACAGTGACAAGGTTTTTTTTTTTTTTGTAAAACAGACAAAAGCTTACAAAATGCACAAGAACTTTAAGAATTTAAATTAATAATTATTAAAAGGGGAATAATAAATATATATTTAAGTTCTATCTGGGGTTCACCGTTGAAGGAAGCAAAAGCTGTGAAGCTGAGAAACACGGGTGGAACGATGAAGAAGAGAATCCGAACAGATTAAAGCTAATTCTGCTCGTCATTTAGTCAGACATCGAACACTGCTTCAAACCAGTGAGCTGACTTTCGTTTTAGACATAATGGCTGTTTGCGGTGAAGGAAAAACGGACCGAAGACGTTTGTTTTATTATAATTCCATTATTTTAGAACCTAAATTACAGATATTTTTATTTATTCGTTTACAGCTAAGATTATTTTTATTTAAAGATAAGTACAGTCACTTAATATGCCTGCTGATAAACGAGGAATAATTATTTCAGCGCAGGTGATATAATAATTAAACGGTTTCAGGTCTACCGTTCTCCTTTTCATCTAAAAATAATTTAAATATTGACTAATCTGGTTTTATTTAGGAGTTATTATTTATGAGAGATGAAAGACGAAGGGTCATCCTACTGAAGGAGCTGTTGAATAATAATAAATAAAGCTCTCTGAATAATGTTCCAGTGACCCTAAACTTGGGTAACGCTTCCACAAGCCTTCCTACGACCAATCACAAGGCTGACGTTCTTTGCTCCACCCACACAAAAAGGTTTCAGAGAACCTTAGCGAGCTAACAGCATTACCCAAAACTAGCAAGCTAAACCACCTGTCTATACCTGCCTAATGTTCAATCCTTTATCCATACACCAACACTCTTCCCTCATCCATTTACTCCTTTACCCATACACCAACTTCATTCCCTCATCCATTCACTCCTGTATTGATATACAACACTGTTCCTTCATCCGTTCATCACTTTATCCATACACCAACATCGTTCCTTCATCCATTTATTCCTTTATCCATACACAACATCGTTACCTCATCCATTCACTCCTTTATTGATATACAACACTGTTCCTTCATCCGTTCATCACTTTATCCATACACCAACATCATTCCTTCATCCATTTATTCCTTTATCCATACACAACATCGTTACCTCATGCATTTATTCCTTTATTGATATACAACACTGTTCCTACATTCGTTCATTCCTTTATCCATACACCAACATCGTTCCTTCATCTATTTATTCCTTTATCCATACACCAACATCGTTCCCTCATCCATTCACTCCTTTATTGATATACAGCACTGTTCCTTCATCCGTTCATCACTTTATCCATACAGCAACATTGTTCCTTCATTCGTTCATTCCTTCATCCATAGACCAACACTGTTCCTACATTCGTTCATTCGTTTATCCTTACACCAACATCATTGTTTTGTCCATTCATTCCTTCATTCATACACCAACGCTGTTCCTTCATCCATTCATTCCTTCATCCAGACACCAACACTGCTCCTTTGTCAGTTTCTTCATTCAATAAATTTACTAACAAACTGGTAAACTCAAGAAACTGGAGTACTGGAGCATCCCCTAAACCTCTACACTCATTAAGAATGAATTTTCACGATTATGCAAACCGTCCCTTGACACCCCAACCCCAACTTCCCGCTAACCTACAAACAAGGAAGAGAAAAAAACTACTGGTGTTTTAGCCTTCTTGCTAACGCTAAAAGCACCTAAAGCTAACATCTCCACACAGAAAACCACATATACTTTCCAAACTTGCATCAGTCAAGCTTCAGTGAAGCAGAACAAACCTGCATATCTGTGCGTAAAGCTGTTTAGGCCTTTTAGCTAAGCTAACATTAGCTTCCAGTGCGACAGGGATAACGGAGGTACTAGTCTGTCCTTGTGTTAATGAATCTTCAGTAAGCTGGAATGAACCTGCGCTAACAGCTGCTAGCAGCTTACTGCATAGTCCAAACATCTCTAACAAGTAAGCTACGTTAGCATAGATATGTTGTGTAGCTGTAAAGCTACGGTCACATAACAGGCCTCATTACTCAATTCCGATCGTTCGCTCAGATTTGATCTCTCTGACACGACGGTTCACATTCATGTAGGTAAGTGACTCAGATCTGTCATTAATGTGAAACGACCAGCATATGCGTCATGTACAGCAAATAAACTCAGCAGCAGAGCCTTCAGCTAATTAGCTCTGATCAGCTCTCGGCTGCTCATTATTAGTGCGAGACGAAGGTGAAAATGAGTCAGATGTGTTGCCCTGCTGTTTACTCCAGGTTCGGTGCTGCTGCCGGGTTAATGTTAACTGATTGCACATGCACTGTGAAAATGAAAAAACACATCTGAGCGTTATTATTAAGATGTGGTGGTTGGATATGTATATACACTCAACTTTTAAAAAATACTTGCACAAATAGAAGGATTCCCAGAAGGAATCAACCAACAGGAATGAATCTCAGTGGGTTTGACATTGTGTGACATGCGCATGTGACTTAAGCAAGTACAGGCGTTATCGCTGTACCTGACTGACCCAACAGCCATGATTGCAGACATTCAGCGAGCAGTGATGTCCTCCATGAGTCATCCTG